>SNQJ01S0020083.1:70047-87821 GCA_010110895.2 Picea sitchensis
GATGATGTATCTCAAACTACAGGAAAACTCAATCATAGGTTCCAACTCGAACTAACATCCTATAGTCCCCCATTCCTCACATGCATGTCCCACCCCAGGAAGTGTTCCCCTTCTCTTCTCAACAACCCCTTGACTACCCTACTTCCTTTCCAGTCCTACAAAAACATGCGAGACAAAAAGTATCAGAGCCCTGTAGTTGTAGTTTTGGCACCTTTGGGAAATCAATTCCCAACAATTCTCTCACCTAGAGATAATTGCTCATGGACCTTAAAAACCTCCTCTTCACTATCACCATCAGCCTGACAACCTGCTCCTTCAGTGCATCTCTTTATCTAACTAGGTACAGGTACAAGTACAATGATTGTAATAGGAAGGTACCAAGGACAACTGAATGAGTGAGTGAATGATGATGGAATGATAGAAAAATGAAATAATTCCAAAATATATGTATGCATGTTCCCAAATTGACACTTGTCATGTTGAGAACTACCTTGGGCCCACTTTCCCCTATCCTTAGAACTTAGGATAAAATCATTATCCATACTTTATACTTTAAGGAATATTAATATAATATTCCTTTTGGATTAATCTCCCTAGGCTAGCCCCTTATCCTTAAATTTTATCCCCCTTTCCCTATCTAGTGGATTTTATCCTCCCATACTCTCTTACATGGTTGGTCTTCCACAGTAATATGTTTTTCATTAATATTTGTGTGTGATTTACATTCATAGTACAAAAACATACTGTCCTTTTTGTATCCAGGCTCACCATCCTAAAAAACATAAACATATACACAAAGGCTCTATGGCATTAAGATCGTCCACTCAATTTGATGTGCACGATATCCTAGGATGTGTGCACTTCCAGGTCACTACCGCGTACATACCCAAGTATGAGAAACACCAAAACCAAGTCCCAATGGATCACCAACCGATATGCATATTTACATTTACAATTATATGTGCAATTGGGGTTTTTCGTAGGGGTATTACATTCCCAAATTCCCCATGAAATTAATAGAATAAATTGGGGATTTTCCCAATTCCATGCAATTGCTTCTGATTTTTTCCATGGACGCATTGTAACTTGAAATCTTTCCACTCTGAAATCAATTCTCTGTGAAATTTCTCTTCAACATTTAACTTGCTCGGCCCATCAAATCTAAGTGTTGAAAACTGGAGCTCTGATACCACATTTTAGCATCCCCAACAACTAACTGGGCTATGCGAACAAAAAAAATGAACTTTTATACCAAATTAAAACATACAAATACTCTGCAAATACACAGATTCATAGATAATAATAATAGAAATAAACATGCAACATACACAAGAAAAACCCATAAAAACAAATGCATAAATAATAATGCAACACATAATTTTGCACTTTTTACAAAACAGAAGGTCATCATAAGAATGAGTTCCCAACCGTTGCACAGTACTTGGGGATAGGAATTCTAAATCCTTTAACCCTAGGATGACTATGGTACGAAACATGTAGAACACATGGACATGATCCCTATCATTGTCCTATGATGAAAAAGTATCAAACAATATCAAAGACTACATTTTGTAATTCTTGCAAGTCAGTTGGACATGAATAAGAGGACTGCAAAACCTTGGAAATAATGAAGGAGAGGACATCAGATACTTATAGGGTGTAGGCTAAATTAATGATAGCAAAACATGCACAACAACCATAGTATAACAAGACACAGTAGTTTGTAGTTCCACCGCAATATAATAAAGCGCAATAGTTTTGAACACTACCACAATATAACATTGTGCATGATTGTTTAGCACCACCATAGTACAATAATGCACAACCACAATAAAATCAGGAACCATGGAATAATAAAACATGGGGAGACAATAAAGGAAACAAAGGAGGCTTTAGAGGAGGAGGTCGTGGAGGACGAGGATTTGTAGGAGGTAGAGGACCAATATTTTGTCACAATTGTTAGAAACTCAGACGCTATGCAAGATATTTTCCACAACCACCTATGACATGTATGTATTACTGTGCAATAGACCATGAGACAGAAGACTATCCAACACTTCTAGTAAATATATAGGATAAGAGGAACCAAAACAATCAGAATGTCCAATGGATTGTTTTGGAAAAAAAATAAGAGGATGGGAAGAAGATCAACATAGTTACTAGAGGTTGAGAAAATATAGGAGAATATGCAACAAAGAAGGATCAAGATCAATACAAGTGGGTCAGAAAGAACACAACACCTAAAAATAAGTTTGATGCATGCAAAGAGAAGGAGACATTCAAGGAATCTAGATATGATATTTTGATGGAGAATATTGCATTGACTTCAGGAAAAAAACCAGTAGATGATATACCAATGTATGACATGCCTTCATTGTTTGATCTGACTAGCAGAGAACAACCATCAAAATTAGTAAGTAATCTAAGAAACTTTTTTGGGTCTTGTGTGAATTTGTTGAATGATAAAAAAAATTTACAGGTATTACAGAGTCTGTTAGAAAAGTGTAATTCTAGAGAAGATATTAAATTAGAACAAAAGAGATTCAATGAAGTTCATAATAAAAGAAGAACAAGTAGGGAATTCAGATTGAATGCAAACATTGGATATTTCAATATGGGTGATATCATACTAGACTTAGGATCTGAAGTAAATGTTTTCCCTAAGAGGACATGGGAAGATATGGGAGAACCTACATTGGGATTCTCATCTATTCAGTTGAATTTATCAAATTAGCATAGAGTGGTGCCAATTGGTAGATTGAAGGGTATACCAATAGAGCTAGATGGAGTGCGCACAATGGAAAACTTTGAAGTGTTTGACATAGTAGATAACACTTCACCATATCGAGCATTGTTGGGGTTGGGTTCATCTTTTGATAACCAGGCTATTATCAACCTAAAGACTAGAAATATGATCTTTGAATAATAAGAATACAAAGTTATTGCACCATTATATCCCTCAAAAGGAGGAAGGTATGTGGAACCTGCAACAAATTTTTTTATTACAAAATAAATAAATCAATTGTATAGAACGACCATGCACCAAGAGGATTACACCAACCCAACTGAAGATGGAATGTTGAGTTGGAGGAGAATTATTTGTTTTTCTTCAAACTCTAACATAGGACTGGAGAACTGGTAGTAGCAATTACAAGAATTATCTACCAGAATATGTGATAGAATGACATGTGTGCTCAGGTGGATTGGTTCAGAGGTAAGAGAACCTCCTACTTTTTACGGTCATAATGACTTAGAATAATTTTTAATGCAGTTTGAATTAGTAGTATAAAATCAAAGGTTACCAGTATTAGATATTTCTTTGAAAACTACACCTTCCCATTGGTGGGGTACACATAAAGAGAATAAAAACAACTGGTATCAATGAAAGAGTTTATTATGCATCAAATTTGACACAGAGCAGGAGCATAGATATGTGGAGAAGTATGATGGAACTAGAAGAATGGACACATCATTTTATTCACACATTAGAAGGTGTTCCAAGGAATTGGTACACATAATTAGAATAGTGGAGGGAAACTGCAAGTTGGGAAGAGATGCAACAGAATTTTGTGATCACATTTACATTGGAGCATGAGAATCCATAAATAGATACAAAATCTAGGTTGGTAAGAGATAGGATTTTTTAAGAGAAAGAAGTGAATATTGTGATGGCTTATTAGAACTAGAAGAAACAAACAGTCAGAAAATTGTGACACTGTTATTATGTCACAAAAGAGGAAGATACAGTAGAAAAAAATCTGTGAAACATCAAGATTAAAGAGATTGAAGGAGAAAGAGAGGTAGAATGTCCAAATATATATTCAAAATATTATGTTGCACCACTTAAAATAAAAAATGTAAACATTGGAACAATAGAAAACCCAAAGATTGCAAGCATTAGAGATTATTGGGATAATCATACAGTAGAAAGAATCATAGAGTTACATCATGAGTACACTGATCTATTTCTAATGACATTCTCATAGATGAAAGGAGTTATAGGAGAATTGGGAGAGATGAAGATCCCTTTGAAACTAGATGTTATACCTATAAGACATAGACCTTACATGTTAAGTCCAGTGTATAAGAAGAATGTGAAGGTAGAAATTGATAATATGCTAGAGATTGGAACCTATGGAATAATTATAATGTATCATACCTATGGTAGTAAAGGAGAATAAACAAGGAAGAATAAGGATCTGTGTAGATTTGAGAAAACTGAATGATGCTTTCCTACATGATCCTTTTCCTACCCCATTTACAGATGAATTTTTGGAGAATGTAGGAGGTCAAGAATCCTATTCATTTACAGATGGGTTTTTACGATATCACCAGATCATGATTGCACCAGAAGATCAACATAAGACAACATTTCAAACAGAATGGAAATCATACCAGGATACAGTGATTACATTTGGTTTGAATAATGCACCTACAATTATTTCAAGCGTAGTAGTGGCTTCCTTTATGGAATTTATTTATAAGTTGTTGGAAGTTTATTTGGATGATTGTATAGTGATTATATTATTGAAGGATCATATGAAATTGTTAATATTGATGTTAGTCAGGTGTAGACAATGTCATATTTAATTGAATATTAATAAATTCATTTTCAGTGCACCTTTTGGTATTTTGTTAGGGAATGTGGTGTGTAAATAGGGCCTGCTGGTTGGTCCTGCTAAAATTGCTATCATAGTTAACTTACCACCACCTAAGTCAGTGCGCTAGTTAAAAGGTACACTTGGTCATACAAGGTATTATATGAAGTTTATAAGGGGAATTCCTACATAGTGTCCTCAAAGGAATTGTTTGAGGACACTATGTAGGGAAAGCTACTGTGAAAAATATATTGCACGCATGATTATGGTGGCCAACAATTCAAAAGGATGCACATGAGTACTGTCAAGATTGGGATTTCTGTCAGAGAGCTGGAAATCCATCTAGGAGGGATGAGATGCCATTAATACCTTAAGTAACTTTGAAGGTGTTTTATAAATGGGAAGTAGATTTTGTGGGACCATTTAATCCACCAACTAGAAGATCAAGTGACATGAATATTATTACAGTGATGACATATTTGATCATATGGGATCAAGTAGCACCAGTGAAGGATTGCAACGCAGAAACTGCAACACACTTCTTATTTGAACAAGTAGTCACAAGGTTTGGATGCCCTAGAGTTTTGATGAGTGATCAGGGGACAAATTTTATTAATAGTATTATCCAAGAAATGACTGTTTAATTCGAGATACATCATCAAAATATCACTCGTTATCATCCTCTAGCTAATGGAATAGTGGAAGCATTTAAAAACATATTCAAGAATGCCTTAAACAAAATTTGTAATGTGAACAAGGATGACTGGGATTTGAAGGTACCAACAGTACTATGGGTGTATAGAACTACAAGAAAGAAGCTTACAGGGAAGACACCTTTTAGATTGGTGTATGCACAACAAGTAGTCGTACCCTCGGATTATTTGATACCTAGTCTGCACATTGAAACAATTACATATATGGTAGAAAGAGGTGTAACTCAGGAAAGATTAGAACAACTCATGGAATTAGAGTAAGAAACAATTGTAGCTGGTTTATATCAAGATGTATAGAGAGCAAAGGATAAGGCTTGGCATGACATACATATTAAGAAGAAGAACTTTAAGGAAGGATATATTGTTCTTCTCTATGATAGTAAATATTTGTAGCACCTAGGGAAGTTTAGAAAGCGTTGGATAGGGCCATATAAGATAAAGTCTATCACATATGGAGGTGTTGTGAAACTGTAGGATTTAACAGGAAAATAACTTCAAGGAATGGTGAATGGTAGTCGACTAAAATTATATAGGGATAGTCGACCTAATAATCCTCAGTAGTTGTAGTGCATAAAGTAGACTTGTACATATTGTATATATTCGGAGTTAAAAGAATAAAAAGGAAGAAAAAAGGTAGAAAAATGAGAAAAATAAAAAAAGAAGTAGGTAGAGTAATACGTGATAGAAAAAAAATTGAGAGATACCACGCACAATAGACAATAATTTGGTGTGACATAATTCAAGATACTATGTGAAAGAAAAAGTAAAAACTATGCATTAGAACAAAAAATGATTGGAAAGATTAAAAATGATGAACAGAAAAAAAAAGGGTGCATGAAACCATTTATGATAGAGGTTATAAAAGGGAAAAACCACAAAAAGGAAAACACTTGTGATTTTTGAGAGAAGGAGTGAAAGGGAGAACATGTTGTGATTATGTGTGAAGATTGTAAAGAGTACAACCAATTTGCAGTGAATTTTTCCCGAGTTAAGACAATGACACCACCAAATTTTGGAGGACCCAACCAGTTCGTGCGAAGGACCAGAAGTTCCAATAAATCACTGGAGGAGATGACTAGGATGGTTGATGTGGATGAAATTCCAATGATAGAGAGTGAATCAATTACACTGATGTGGGTCGATGAGCAGAACGTCGAAGAATAAACAATGTTGGTAAATCAGGAAGAAGGTTGAAACCTTAGTGCAAGAACAAAACCTAACACAGATAAACTAGGAGTGGCACACACAGATGGAGAACATGATAAAGAAGACATTGAGAATAAGAAATCAGATAAACCAGATGCAAAAAATAACTCTAGAATAAAGGAACCCCTGGAGTTCAAGGATGATCATGACACGGATCAAGAAATAAAGGAGGAAGGAAATATCAAGACAATACGACCATCAAAGAGAAAAATGAGGCCAACAGTAATAATAGAGAGAATATAGCAGTAGGTTGAGATGTTGGTGCCCCACATTCTAGAATTGATAATTGTTGTCGAGGACATGCTAGGGTTTGTTCCTAAACTAAAATATGCAGATCACGATGTCATAGAGGTGGCTAATTTTTTGGAGATTGCACAGGATATTTACATGGTAAAAAAGGGGTAAAATCATTAGGAATCCTGATATTAGAACCAGAACAATGGATCATAGGGATTTATAACACTGGAATTATGAATTTATTGGATATCCCACACTTTGGCAGGGGGGAGGATGTAAATTCCTACGTCAAACATCTATTGGCGTGAGTTCATGGAGGGTTTTGTGGATGGACAAAGACATCCCCATTGATGTCAATCTAATTGTGCAACTTACAGGTCTTCCAATAGATGGAATTAAACCAAAATATTTTTTAGATGATGAGACAAAATAAAATGTGATTGTAGAGGAGGTAAAAGTATAATTTTTCATTGACATGGGAATCCAAGGTATGATCATCGATAATTTCAAAGACCCAACCACCAGATTCACGATGAAATTGATGGCCTGTCATCTACTTGGAAAATTTTGTGATAAAGAGGAACCAATATGAGTGTTATTCATAGCCGCATTGATCCAGGTGGATATTGGTGGCCACCCACCTTTTCCAAATGGCTCAAAATGGATTTCTGGCAATTTTGGCAATTTACTATTTTTAGCAAGTTTTAACTTCTGGGGCCATTTTGAGGGCCTAAATGAAGGTTTTTCGAGATATATGTTCTCAATGATATCTAAAGGCATCATTGAGCCCCAAAAATGAATCTCCTCGATGATACCTTTCCAACGAGCTATCATACACCTAAAACGGAGATCGTATGCAAAAGTTACGACCCCGGGAAGTTGATGTACTAACTTACCCAAATGGGGCCCACATGACTTTTGGCGCTTCATCTCCTAGGGTTAGGTTTTTGGATGTCTAGGACTTTTGGCATTCCCATCTATTGTAAAAATGCCTTCAGAGCCTCATTGTAATCATCTTCTTGCGAATTTGAGTAGCCATCACATCTCTTCTCAGAGATAAGCTGCCACCATTCTAGCGAGTCTTTCACTCTATATTTTACAGTCTCTGTACATTTCTTTCATGAATAGAAATCGTGTATTACTGTATATCTGTGTTTATGGTTGCATATCTGATACATTTATGTTATATTATTGAATATTTGTGATATATCTATGTATTTCTTTATTATATCTCTACTCTCATTTCGTGCCAAAAATAATCTGGATCACGCATAGTGAACGAAAGGGACAATTCTTAGTTGGGAACCATATTTTCTCAACCTATTTTTGGAATACTACATATATGCGTAGGACTCTGGGAAAGAGTTCCAGTACTCTTGGTTGTTGATTTTGATATCCTGAGAGGCATGGTAAAAACAAAAATACTTAGTCTTTTGTGACAGGAGAGGAAAATGTGGCACAACAAGGTACATAACCTTATGACATAATACAAATCCAAAGCAGAGGAAATCCATCGCCAACATTTTTGGCATGTATATTTAGGAGATGCAGGAGAAATAAAAGACACATGGAGGATCTCAGCTGAAGTGGTGAAGGAGCATGAGGGGATTTCCAACTTCAAGGAATCTAGGCACAACATATGTGTTATCATCAGAATTTCTTCTGCAAGTGGTTACAGGAATCCAACATCGTCAAAACACTCATTAGTTAACTCATGGACCAAAAATGCATTTCCAAAAGGTCCAAAACTATACAACTAGTTATAAAATGAGCATGTGCTAAGACTACATAGGGAGCGTGTGCACATTCACCATCCAAAAACACAAGAAAAGCATACATGCACACGATGCATGACTGTGGATGCAAAAAACCCTCTACCCCTCATTATAACTGATTACTTCATCCTTCATTAGTTCCTCTTTCGGTGGCTTCAGACTCCACTCTTGAGTGCTATTGGAAGGTCCAGTGCTATTTAAGAGGAAGGACATTACATCTTTTAGGACATGATCATTTGTTTTTCTTTGTTCTCCCACATGGACAAAAACCACCTACTCACATATATGCTTCTGTATCAATTGATTTATGTATGATGCTCTTGTGATTACATGCGATTGAAAATTATATTGTGAAGGTCTCAAAAATTATAAAGGCTCTTGTTAATTTATTTTATCTCATCACTATTTGCACACATCCATGTTTCTAGTCGGACATCATAGGGGACCCACAAAATCCCCGTCGTTCCAGATGCTTGCTAAATGTCCATCCCATTCTAGGGGCAGTTCCTAGTCTTGCCAACTCATCAGATCCATGTTCTCATACTCCTGTGAGTACCACTATCTTGGGATTAGATTTTCTTGGTTCCACTCTACTTGGGTCCACTTCCCAAGATCAACCATCCACAAACTCCCCTTTTGATGGAAGTGGTGGACAAACTTCTTCCCAAGGATGAAGTACAACCCCACCTAACCCCCCTCAAGGGTCAGGTACACAAAACACTCACATCATGGCTGGAACTAATCCTCCACCACTACCCTAGATGTCATACTTGGCCTCCCTCAGCATACCAGATCTGACGAAGCTTACCAATGATCCTATATTACATGACCCCACATGGCCTGCAATGCCTACCAAACTTCCTTCAGACATTCCCAAGTTTGAAGGAAAGGTGGGAGATGATCCCACCAACCATATCATGACCTTTCACTTATGGTTCTCTTCAAATAGCATCATGGAAGTCTCCGTCCGATTAAGGTTATTCCAATGCACACTCACTGGCCCATCAGCCAAGTGGTATGTAGAAGAAAAATATGGATTCCATGTAACCTTTGAATCCTTGGCCAAATCATTTTTTACCTTCTTTCAAATACCCATTCGTCATGACAATAGTCTTGAACTACTCTTAGAGTTTAAACAAACTTCCATCATGCACATCATCAACCACATTCACGAATGGTGTTGGCAACGTAGTCTTTGCAAATATGATGCCACCCCACAACAATGTCTTAATTGTTTCCTCAAATCACTTGTTTCCCTCCTTGCTAAATATGTGGCCACCACATTCTCCCAATATGAAGAAGAAACCATCAGAAAAGATCAACAATTCGAACTCATTTACTCACAGTTAGGCTACTTATATACGGTACTACTTGACGCCATGAGACCCGTACACTTCGACCAAGACAAACCTATTGGAAATGTTTAATAGGTAGCATATGCTTGTCATTGATGGAAAGTACAACAATGAATATGGCATGAGTACAGGAAGAATGTAATAGATGGGCACCAGAAGTATTTTGGGAAGATGTTGTAGACAAACCTCGATAAGATCAGAAGAGATAGTGCAGAGGATGTTTGGTATGTTTTACAGGCAGCATATGCTTGTCATTGATGGAAAGTACAACAGTGATGATGGCTTGAGTACAATACCGATGATCAATAGGAAAATAGAAGATAATTCCAGGAAGATCGAATGATCGAAGGCAACACAACATTGACAAAATGATCGAAGGCCCGAGAAGCATTTCTGATCGTTGGATCTCATTCAAAATTCTCGAAAGAACGAGGGCCATCAGATCAGAATATAGATAAGAAGAGCGTTGAACAGGAGGATAGATCTTAGGCATTAGATCTAAGCGCAGGGTCTGACCACCATTGGATCAAGGAGAACCTGCACGATCTTTAAAGCGCAAGGAGTAGAGGGCTCAAAAAATCTCGAAAGCAGGAGGACCGTCCATCTCAGGGTGTTATGTGGACCGTTGATCCGACTCCCTTTCAGAGTTTCATGGATCGAGAGTTGGAGGTGTCAAAGAAACAATGCAACAGGAATCTCGATATCGCGATATGAGAAATCGTGATTCAATCTCAGCCATCAGATTAAGGTTGAATCTGGATCGTTGATTCAAAGCCCATGTCGGAGTTTCAGGGATCGAGATTTGAATATGTCAAAGAATAAAAACCATAGGAATCCCGAAATCATGATATGTGATATTGTTATTTAATCGTAGCCGTCAGATCAAGACAAGATCTGAACCGTCGATCCAACTCACGTCAGCAAACCACATCAGCATAGAACATGTGGCACAACCAGGTAATGACAAGTGTCAGACTGATTCAAAATTTCAAGCACATGTAAGTCACGAATCAGAGTGACACGTGGTAGGTATTCGACACGTGTGACGTCAGCAGGTTTACACTCTTTCAGAGTTTTGTGGATCGGGAGCTGGAGGCATCAAGAACATTCACTTCAAGAATTGCGAAATCATGATTTAATCTCAACCATTAAATCGAGATCGGATCTGGATCGTTGATCCAACCCCATGTCGGATTTTTGTGAATCGGGACTTTGAAGTGACAAAACCATTGGAAATCAAGGATGTTGAAATCGCGATTTAATCGCAGCCATTGAATAGAGATCAGATATGGACAGTTGATCTAACTCCATATCGGAGTTTCATGAATCACGACATGGAGAGGCAAAGAACCCAATGCAACAAGAATGCCGAAATCATGAAATTGCAATTCAATCGTAGCCATTAAATCAAGATCACATCTGGACCATCGAATCATAGGACATGTGGCAAATGATCAAAATTTCACTGAATTGGGGTCAACGGAGCATAGTGTCGAAAATCACAAAACAAGAAATTGCGAAAGCGCTTTTTGCATAGGTTCTTGGTTATGACCATAGTCATATTCGGGAAGGAGCTAGTGCAAAAAAATTTTGTATCATAATTTCGTAGATCAAGATTTGCGAGTAACAAGAACATTGAACATCAGGAGTGTCGAAATCGTGATATGAAAAATCACAGAATGATCTAAACCGTCAGATCAAGTGTCAATCAGAGGGTTACTGTTCTCTCTCACAGTTAACTCTCTCAGTTACAAATCTGTTAGTGAAACGGATTCATGATTGCGAATCAGTTGGTGTTTCAGTTGTTGGGACAATTGTCTTACTTTTTCCTAAGGAAATGTGAAGTGGAACCACCGTGGAGGTGTGTCTAAAAGAAAATAAGATAGACTGTGTGTGGTTGGCTATTCTAGATATGAATGAAACTAAAGGAGATCAGAGGGGTATTGATGCACGACACAGTGAAACTACCAGAAACCATTGATGGCGTTTGCCAGAGAATTCAAAGAGACCTCTGTGTAATCAATAGAGGAGATGAAGAGTCTCTAAGCTTTTTCCAATGAAGGAAGACTATTCTTAGAATGGATTAACAGATGGATGAGTGTTGAGGCCTGTTGTTTGCACCCAATTCGTCACTTGGTGAGAAAATGAAGGGTGCTTACATGCCCAATTGGGTCTTGCTAGGCATGATAGCTGTAGAGGAAAGGGTTAGGAAAAGAACAACAAAACTATAAACAAGAATTAAACTAAAACAAACTAAAAGTATGAGCATATGGAAAAAGAAATAACAAACACAATAGACCAATATCACCAATGTTTTTAGGCTGATCAATTGATGAAATCCAAAGCACAATGAAGAAAGGGAACGGTGGTTCCTGTTTCCTCCAAAGGAAGGCTCTTGAGGCCCTCACAAACTTGCTCTCCTTACAATAAGAAAATGAGAATGATGGTGAAAGAACTCAAAGAATATCCACTCAAGAGAGAGGTGGATAGCTCAATGAAATGGTGCTAGTGGGTTATTGCCAAGGAGTGAGTCCTTACAACAATCTAAGTAGCATAACATTACATCAAATTCCTTGAGAAAATGATGTTTCTTCATGGCTTTTTATAGCATAGCATTGGGTGATTATGTAACTCCTTTGAGGTGTGAAAAGGGGTTGTTTAGGGCTCAATTAGGTCTTTGACCAGCCTACCATGCGGATTCAGCTCAGATTTGATGTCAAATCAGCTTGGGAGCTGATCCATTAGTGGTTGGGAGGCCGACCATTTTCAATAAATGCACTGTTTAGCAGGTGCATGGGTTTTTCGCCCAACAGTCGTGCATCGTGCATGTATGCCCTCATTATACATTTTTGTTTCACGCATATGCATGCGCACCCAGATTCTGTAATGCGCCCTTCAATTTTTGGTTACTTTGTATATTTTTTGACCCTTTTGCCATGCTGTGGAATTAATCCTGTGCCATGAATGACTTCATTCCTTCTTTTACGATGTGGAGTTCTTGTCGCCATGTGCGGACGCAATTTCAGTGATAACAGATGCCCCCTGATGGATGAGGTTAGGAGCACGCATATAGTCGAAATCCATCAATGTTTATTTTACTGAGAATGTTGTGGTAAGAGAGAGCAAGAGTGGGACCGTGTAGAGAAATCCTTTGGATAAGAAAGGAACCTGTAGAACCTGACCTTCCACAAGGTGCATAACAATATACAACTTTGTACAAATGAGGCGGGCATGCCCCATGCTCATGTGATGTAACTCTGAAAAACGATGAATGAAGTGTTGGTGTAGATGACTTCAGTGCCCTCGGGGGTGGTAATGATAAAGGCAGAAGACAATTCTGCAAAGGAACATACTCTGAACAATAGGCACTGATCGCGGTAATAAGCAGCGATGATGATGTAGGCATTGATGGCCCTACCAAGTTCAGAGGTCTTCGGCAAATGATAATAATAACTGCAATAGTTGCAAAGTAAGACCCACCGTAACATGAGAAAGTGTTGGCGTCGAATGTTATGGGGGTAAACGACATCAGAGAGCAATGGTGTTTCCCCCTGTGCTGTCCGAGATCTCTCATTGAATGGAAAATGAGAATCAAGATACTGTCGCCCTTCTAGAAAATTGTGTTGATGTCGACAAAAGAGGGACAAGACTCCTAGAAGCAAAAGGGCTCCGTGGAATCTACTGGGGTGAGGAAGTGGCAGAGGTACACAGACGAAGTCAAGAAGTGGGAAGACTCAAGACTACCGTTGGTGGGAGAGTGTATGATATAACGCATGGCCACAACTGTGTGACAAGGTCGAGTGTCAGGGGGACGCCAAGACCGAGGATAAGTTGTGCTAGAGGCGGGACAAGGTGAACCAATTCAGAGGGTAGAGGCAAGTGACCTATGAAGTACTCTGAAGATATGGACGATGTCGGCAAGGGTAGATGAGAAACAATGCTCCAACCAAGGGTGACATGGGTTGCGTATGGCCAAAAAAGGAAGCAAGTTGCCAACGGTGATGACAAAAGGAAATGACTGAAAATAAAGGTGTTTGTACAATAAATAATGAATAATTGGGGGAAAAATGTACAAATACAGAAACGGGTGCCCCAGTGTGAAATGAGTGCCCCAAGGAGGGTAGAAATTTCTTGGAAAACAGATGAAGGGTGGGGGCCCCATTGGTGAGTTTCTGTATGAGGTAGGTGAAATGAAGATAGTTTCGCAGATGGGAAAACTGATGGTGGATGAAATGGAGGGTTCATGAGCCTGCAGAGGTGTAGGTAAAAAAGAATAGAACCATAAAGAGATGATCTGGGAGTCCATATGGGAAGCTAGCAAAAGGAGGAGAAGAAGCATGTGGTTGATCTGCAACATGATGAAAGACTATCGGGACTCCCATCCCTAAAGGGTAATGAAGAACATCATGAGTGTCAAAAGTGCAAAAAGGTGCTATCAATGAGACAACTCATGTGGGTAAGAAAGCTACCGGGTACTAGTACCGAAGATAAAAAATAGAGGTGTGAGTACTGCAGAGATGGAAATGGGTGTCCTAAAGGCCAATATCAGAGGGTGTGACTGGAGATGTAAATGAAATACAGCGGGAGAGACGACATGCCAGTGTTGAGTATATACATGAAGGAATGATGTTGAAGGATGACAATCAAGTACCTGCACACAGAACAACCAAATACCCAAAGTGAACAATATCTGAAGAGAATCTAAGATATGAGCATGTATTAGATAAATGTGATGATGCGCGTGCATACCTGAACATGATATGAAAAAAAAGGCACCACGGGGGCTCAGGATGAAAAGTGACCCAGGGATAGCTATGATGTAGGCGGCGGGATGCTGAACCCATGGCTAAAGACAGTTTGAAAAATGGACACTTTGGGCTCCCGGAATGTTGAGTGGAAGTTTGGAAAAAGGCCTATATATAGCTGTAGGGCCCACATTGCCACCTCATTTGTACCTTCTACTATAGTGACTGGATGAGCAGATTCAGAGGAGATTAAGTGATTCAGGGAGCATGAGGTATCCCATCGACGGCGTGCGAGTCTCAGGTTAGTGGTCTGATCATCCTGCATAGAAATAGGTTTCCAATTTTTGGGCAGGGTAGGTACGGGGGGCCGTACAGGGGTTTTGAGGGATTTTTGGGTAGGAAGTGTGCCCACATGCGTGGGCGATTTAGTGGAAGGTGCGCATATGTGCATGCCTTTCCACTGAATAAACGTGCATTGGTGCGCGTGAGATGGAATTTAAGGCATGCCCTAGGGGCGCGCCTGTGAGGTGGACAGGCGCGCATTAGCGCACGCCTGTGGGGTGAACAGGCGCGCACCAGAGTGCACTTGTGGGTGTGACAGGCGTGCACTAGCGCGCGCCTGTATGGTGAACAGGTGCGCTCATGAGCGCACCTGTGAGAAAAATAGGCATGCATACATGCGCGCCTGTATAGTGAACAGGTGCGTATGTGTGCGCGCCTGTGGGTGGTAAAACCGCGCCTAGGAGGTAAGGTTGAAGGGTGAAAAATGAGTCTTTTTGATGTCTTTGATGGTTGTATAAGCTAATATAGGAATCTGTGTTGATTGCAGGTTGCCAGTAGTGACTATGGATGTGCGGTGGCGTGAGCGAGACTGGTCGTAGTTGCGAGATGCTGTGGCCAATGCAGGGCCTGCAGTTCGAGCGACTTTAGCAACCAGTGGGTTGCTAAATTTCTTTGAGTGCCCATTGATATGAACACAGGAGTACTTATTACAGTTCCTGCTCCAGATGTGGAGTTCGGAGCTGCACTGCTTCCTCATGCGAGGAGAGAAGATTCCCTTCACTGCGGTGGAGGATATATATTTTTTGATTGGGCTCCCCTTCCAGGGAACGCCGCTGTCGGCAGAGCCTGTGCTGCCGAGGGGTACACACCCGTCGGAGATCGTCGAGGGATATTTCTCAGGTGAGAACTACATGTATGGGACTGTAGTGAGTGTGAGTGGCCTAGACTCCCTGGCGCATCGTTGCATAGAAGTGATGATTGTTCACGTTTATGGGTCACTTGTGACCCAAAGGATCAGTGGAGGCTAGTTGCTGGTGCTGGGAAGGGTGGTGGTGGGTCGTGAGCGGTTCGCATGGGGGTTGACACTGCACGCGCGGATGATCATGTAGTTGGATCGTTGTCGGTCCATAGGTACCAGAGAGTTTTCTTTTGGCTCGATCCTAGTAGCCTAGTTTCTGGAGAGGGTGCCGATGCTGCACCCGCGGGTTCTTCTAGAGGAGCCTGGGGCATGAGAGCCTCGATTGAGGTGGTGGTCCGCGATTTTGGTTCACCACGGTGGTGGCGAGGGCGGGCATTATTTCACGGTGTAGGCGGCACAGATCTAGTGGCAGATGCCACAGGTCATACTTAGGTACCCCTATACTGGGGTTGACTTCTGGGGCGACCCGGACATGGTGTTGCCTCCTGGGGAGGTTTTCAACCATCAAGGTATGTTGTGTATTTGTATGTTTTGATTTATGTTAGCTTTTGATATACCAGTTTATATGTATGATGATAGATACTGATACAATCTGTTGTTTGTTGTTTGGTGCCTATGTATATGTAGCACCTCATGGGCGCGAGGTGGAGTGGTAGAGAGCGTCGATTCAGTGAGAGCCAGAGAGACTTTCACGTGGGGAGAGACGTCGACGAGATGAGGCTGTGGGGCCCCTAGCAGAGCCCGAGAGGGCAGCGAGGAGGCACCAGTTCGATGACCCTGGTGCAAGGCCATCTCATGCCCCTCCGACGGCGGTCGGAGTTGATGTTGATGACATACGCCGTCGTCTGGAGACGGTGTTACAGGACATGCCTGGGGGCATGTGGATCCGTATCCAGGATGAGGGGTTCTTGGAGCAGTGCATAGGATTACCGCCACCATGGCGGGGTATAGTGCGATGAGAAGCTGTGCTCGCCGCGATGATGAGTGGACACCTACCGTCGGGGCAGGAGGGTCTTGCAGGGGTTCCGCCACCATCACCTGGGGTAGGTGTGGGTGGGCCGCCACCTCCTCCTGAGGGAGGAGTAGCTGGGGGTGCGCTAGAGGCCCCTTGATGGATGTATCTGTACCTTGTTGATTGTATATAGGATGGTGAGCCGATTTTTGTACCGAGATGTGGCACTGGCTTGTGGGCCAATGTGTTTTTTGTATGTAAACATTCAGATGGTTGGAGAGGCTTTGATATATATATATGAGTATACACCTTTTTGAGATTCAAATGTTGTTTACATGTGTTTTGTGTTGATGATGATGATGTCTATTCGATCTATATGCTATGATAGGATGTATGAGATGTTTATGTATGTGTAGCTTGATGTGATATATGCCAATCTAACACTATGTTAGCTATTTCATCAGTTGTTTGATTCAATTTTCATGGAATATGTGTAAATTCAATGGAATCAAAATGTCGAGATAATAATCTAACTTGCAAGTACTTGCGAAAGAGGCACGGATCGTGTACACGGTAAACATTGTTGAGCTGGAGAACGACTAGTTGAAAGTCGAGGAAAACGCTAAGGTGACGAATATGATGATGCTGGGCATCGGTCAGGAGGCCAATGATAGCAGTGTATTCGGCTTGGTTGTTGGTTGTTGGTCCCAAACATATGCCGCTTGAATGTAGCAATTCATGTGATGGGGTGTAGAGAGCCCAAGCAGCCAAAGAGAGATTTTGTGTCCAAAGGCTGGTGCCGTCGGCGTAACCAATGTGGTAAGCTCATGGAGGAGGCATCTGTCAATAGCACAAAGGATAGTTTAGATGAGGGAGAAAAAAGATTAAAAGCACTAGAAAAGAAAATAACCTACAGTAGCATGACTACATTTAAGCATAAAATTTCTTGAGGTATAACCCATTGATGGGTTCTTTGAGAGAGAGGCCTTCGG
>SNQJ01S0020084.1:0-14144 GCA_010110895.2 Picea sitchensis
CTGTCTCTCCATATCCTTCCCTTCCTTGCTCTCTCTCTCTCTCTAACCCCCCTCTTTCTCTCTTTGAATCTCCCTCTTTCTCCCTCTCTCCCTCCCTCTCTCCCTCTCTCCCTCCCTTCAACCAATCTAATGCCGGAAATATAAATAATAACTCCTTATAAAAAAAATAAATCTATTTAAAAAGAAAAAAATGCTATTAAGAATGTTTAGTCTTTTATATCGTCGGTACTATAATTAAAATTATATTATGTACTCCCAAATTATCAATTAAGGGAAAATATGGAAAATATATATACAAAATAATCGTTATAATAATGTAACACAACTTCCACAAATGTAATCTAATATAATTTAGAAAATATAAGGAATTATTATTTATGTTATTTATAGGTAATAAAAAAATCAATTATTATTCTCATCATTTATTTTAAACAAAATTTTGTTTAAAAAAATTATAAAATCATTTGAATTTACAATATACAAAATTTTATAATCTTTTAAATTTTTAATAAACTTAAATTTATTCACTAAAAAAATAAACTTTACAAAATAATAAAAATGAAATTCTACAAAATAACACTTATAGTAAAACATAGAGAGCACATAAAAATGGAGTTGCTAGACCTAATAGTTATTTTTTGCAATATTTTTTTGATAGAAGAGAGGAATTGGTTTAAATGATCCATGGCAACAAGGTAGGGTTAATGCTCAATAGCTCAATGAAAACAAGATTTAGGTTATTTCTAAAGCTGGTAAAAACTCCAGTAGGAAAGTCAGCATAATTGGAAGAGTAACCAAAGGAACTGAGTTGTACCAAAAATCACCAAAAATTGATTAAAAGAACAATTAACCAACCCTAAAATCGATATGACACGTTATAACTCAAAACCTGAAATGATAGCACAAATTTTAACTCCTAGTTTAAAATTAAAATTACCCTAAGTGCAGAGAAAAACATAGCAATGCCAATGACAACTTTTACAAATTGTCCTAAAATTATTAAATTCAATTATAAGTACATCAATTGAAAAGATGTTGCTCCAATATATGGTGAGTGAATAAATATGATGAGGTTACAAACGCTTATCGCACAAAATACTAATACTAATGATTACTATGCTGACATATTTCAAGTTCACATTTTATTGGTTAAGTGTGGGGTATATTTACTTTTAATTTAAAGGCAATGTTCCCAATTGTATTCCACATGAAAATATATTTTTGAAACCCTTATCCCATACAATACTAATGATGACTATGTTGACATATTTCAAATTCACATTTTATTGGTTACGTGTGGGGTATATTTATTTTTAATTTAAAGGAAATGTTCCCAACTGTATATTCCACATGAAAATGTATTTTTTTAATATTTTCATTAGTACAAATCTCCTCTATAAATAATATCCAAACAAAACACAGACCCCGGTTAATTATGTACGTTTCACTGATAAAGGAAAGGCACGTACCAATTCTACAAATTCAAAGATTGCAAAATCTGAGGGTATCTAGGTGAGATATTTTCAATTCATTCACTGATCATCGACAGACAAATTGTTCTTTCCTTTTGTTTCTTCTTGTTTTCGAAGGGAGGAGGCCTCTTAGTCGTTTCCTTGTCGAAGGAATTGGAATCAGCACAGGTTAATTTTCATTTCTAGAAATCAAATTCTGTAATTGTTGATTGCATGTAGCATTCGTCTGAGTTTAGTCAGCTATTTTTGTAAGTCATCGAGAAATTAAATACAGGATTTTCATGGAGACCCAATTGGGGAATTAACATCTTTCAAATATATAATAGACAACTAACATAGCATAGATTAACATGAATGGATAGGATATGGTGGTATTTATAGAGTGAATGAATTCTTAGGGATTTGAGCCTGTAAATTCCTTGAGTGGATGACAATCGGAAATCATTACTTTAGCCGAGTGATGATGGCCCTGTCTTTGGAAGAGGTAAGAAGTGGATGGCTCTTTCTGCTGGTGTTTTCTCATTTTGTTTCTGCTGGGAAGAAGTATTGACTGCAATTTCGATCAGTATGTTTCTGTGCGCAAAGACTCATCAGTTTTTTGGTTGGAGTGGGGTCAATCTCCTAGGAGGTCTGGGGATTCCCTGGTAGTTGAGACAGGGTAGCACCAAAATGTTGGGGGATTCCATGGTAGTTGAGAGAGGGTAGCACCAAAATGCTCGGAATCAAGCCTAGGCGCCCAACTGGCAAGTTGCCAATAGTATAATCTATTGAATTTAAAAAAAGTGATTCTCAACCTGCTTGTTTGCTTGGAGTGTCATGATGGACAATATCAAGAGTAGGTCATTCATCACACCCTCACTTCAATTCATCTGATCTTGAAAGTTCTTTGTTGAGATCTTGTACCGACTGTCCATTTTCTAACAATGACTCTTAGTTCTAGATGTTGGTGCTTGCATTGCCAAGATGGAAACAGGTGTCTTTCAAGATTTATGATATTTCTTGAACCTTAATCATCACCTAAGAAAATGTATACAACTATGGGATGTATAGAACTACGGGATTTATGGGATGTATGGGATTTTGTTGATATAAACGACGAGGAGAAAAAGGGCAATGGATGAACTGGGATATTCCATGCAAGTTTGGGCAGGATTTTTTTGGGAAGCCAACAAGACAAACCATAGATAATCCTCTCTAATGTATTTCTATTTGTGATAAAAAGTTAATATAAATAAAATTCAGAAATCTAAATTCAATGGACTAATTGAAGTGACATTGAAAATGGATATAGTAAAATCAATCAAATCACATGAGAGAAAAAAGATAAAGATCTTTCAATAATGTCATTATATAGTAAGTCAGAGCCCCAAACACAGTGACTGATCTGTTTGTTTCTGTGAAATAAAATTTAATATAGCCCAAAAAAAAAAAAATCAGTTCAGATCATTATCATGGATGAATTTAAAATAAAATGACATCAAATTATATCAAAAGAAAGTTAATATAAAGAATCATTAAACAATTATATTGAATATCTTAACATTCTAATAGGATTAGAACACCAAACTAAAAAATAATTATATAGACTCACAGTAAAGACCATCAGCCACATGCGGATCATGTTGCACCGTAATACATTCACATGCGAGTCACGTTGCCCCGTCGAAATCAATTTTGTATAGCCAATGACCTCAAATGTCTTTCGGCTCTTCCATGGTTTCCCCTCTCAGTTATCTACAAATATAATATGCATCAGTCAACAACGCTCCTGACCACAAGAGTACTCTACATTACAAAGATAGGAGAGGGCAAACTCTAATGATAGCAATCAAGAAGATAGAATAACGTTTTAATAAATTTAAACTCTTTGTTCCGTTAGATAACATAGCTTTTTACCATCGAATGGTAATATGCTTTTTACCATCGAATGGTAATATAAATGAAAGATGAAAATTTAAATCAGTTCGTTAGAGTCTGATTGTAACTGAAATGTCAGAAATGTCAGAGGGAGTGTCATTGAAATGTCAGAGGTATGATTATAATTTAATATTTGGATGCTATTATTGTTATGATCTAACGGACACTATAGGCAATGTTTTCTATAACGCTTAGCCAATTCAACAATTGTAAAAAGTATAGCTACTTTGTATTTTAAATTTATTCAATAAATTTAATAAATATGTGCATCACACTTCTAAATTTATTCAATAAATTTAATAAATATGTGCATCACACTTCTAAATTTATTCAATAATTTTAATAAATATGTGCATCACACTTCTAAATTTATTTAAGAATTTTAATAAATATGTGCATCACACTTTTAAATATTGGAAAATTTTATAAAAAAATAATTTGAAAATATGTAATATAAATAAAATCAAAATAATTCAAGAAAAAAATATTTAATATCTTTCAGATTGTTGTTTGTTGGTTTTCGTTTTCATGGGAAGGTGGTAAAACTTAAATCACGATAATTTTTTCCCGTTCAATGCTAATATAAATGATAGCTAAGGATATCTTTTTTACCATCCTTCCGTTAGATCACGATAACTTTTTACAACTGTAAAGTTTAGAACTGCCAATTCTAACAACTGTAAAGTTTAGAACTGCCTTGTATTTTAAATTCATTTAATCATAGTGTATAGTTGCCTTGTATTTTAAATTTATTTAATCATTTCAAAAAATATGTACATCATATTTAAAATTTATTAAAAGATTTTATTTAAAATTTCTTAGAAGATTTTATTAATATGTATGATTTTTATTAATATGTATATTACAAAATTGATCTGAAAATATGTAATATAAATAAAATCAAACTAATTTAAGGAAAAAATATTTTATATGTTTTATATCATTATTTGTTTGTTTTTTTAGTTTTTTGGCAGGGTGGTAAAATTTATCATAATTTAATGATTAATTGCCATTAAACATAATTATTATTATTGGTTGTTTTTGCATTCATTATTATTATTCAATGAAAATCACATTAGTTAAAATAATTTATTAATAATTTATAAAGAGGTAAATTAATGATTGGAATAGTGTGTTTTTTAATAACATTTGGCCATACTTCTATACATGAATTGCCATTAGTTAAAAAAAATAAAAATTGTTTGTATAAATATCCTTGAATGGTTTGAGATTCAAGAAAGTAGGATTTATGTTATAAAGCTTAAGTATGAAAGTTTGCAAGAGTCCTTACTATCGTCGACTGTCATTACCATTCAACTTAAAGTTTTCTGATCGATGATAAGTGTTTATTCCTCATTTCGATGTTTATTTCAATTGTTGTAATTATAATTACTTTTTGTACTTATAACCATTACCACAACTTTAACAACCCAAATGACTTTGGCACTTTATGGCCAAATACTTACCCGTTAGACCCTACAATAACCCATTACCATAACTTTATGGCCAAATCCTTACCCTTTAGACCCTACAAATAACCCATTACCATATGTTTACAATACAAACGACTTTGGGGGTTGATGGCCTAGGCCTCATGTGTTAGTCCATACACATAATCACAAGATGAAAACGACCAAACGAACTTAGGTAAAAGTAGAGTATTAGTCTATCCTCCTCTACGAAAAGTTTAAGTATAAACAGATCCCTATAGTTTTTTTTTTTAAATATTCGGATACAGGATAGGTGTTAGGTAAGGCCTTCCGGTTAAACTCAGAGTACAAATATTTCATCATCCTTCGATCATATTCAAATTCACCTACACCATTGGATTTCAAGTACCGGGTCTCGCACTTATTCCATATGCCCACTGAATGTGACCACGAGCCTTATCAAAATGCCTTTCACACTTTGATATTTCAAAATTTTGGCAGGTCGCAATCCCCAAAATGGGGCCAGATCAACTCTTCACAAAACTCCATAATCCGATCCCATCTTTTTCTTAATCGAACGACTGACGGGGTTTTCGATGCTTTTCCCTTTGAGACATCATGACTCCAACATTATAAAATTCATGATCACAAAATCTCCAAAGTGATCGGAAGGTCCACATAACCCACTGAGATGGACAGTTGATGGAATTTCAGAGTTTTGCCTTTCAGGTTTTCGAGACTCACAATAGTCCCTTTCATCATTTCATGACTTTATCATTCTTTTCGTGAGTGTCCTTGACACCTCCAACTCCCAATATCCGAAACTCCAAAATGGCGATTAATTCGTCGTTTCACATTTCATGATTTTATCATTCTTGTCGTGATTAGTTTTGGTAATTGTTAATTCGATTCACTCCAATAATTTTCCAATGTTTCAACCTATAACTTTTCATTAAACACTGGTTGATATAAATATGTGTAACTGTTGTAGATGGTCTATAATAATTCTTGGTATTCACAAGGTCACTTCCATAATTTAAATATACATATATATATCTTAGTCACTTGTGATTAGGGCTATATCCTAAAAAAAATCGTGACTATTCAGCTGGTACATGGAAGAAATATTAGTTAATTACTCTACTACGATGTGTGCCTTTATATATCAAAAATTTCTACCCATATATATAATATGTGTGTGTGTGTGAAAAAAAAACAAACGAAGGTCAATCGGGTTTCGACGATCACAAATATCAAATACAAAAACAAAAAACCATGCGGATTGCCGAATCCCAAAATGAAAAAAGGTTGTGAGCCCAACACTTTGGGGTTTCGAGGTTCGGGATTTCAGGGTTTACGAACACACGACGCAAAAACAAAATGAAATAAAAAATATCGAATTGCAAAATTCGATTAGGGTGTGGGCCCAAAAATTTCGGGTTTCGGGGTTTACTAACTCTCAATGCAAAAAAATAGCATAACGTCAAACGCTAAATCGTGAAATGACGAAAAGGTATGGGGCCCAACCAATATTAGGTTTCAGCATTTGGTAATGCTTGATGCATGAACAACATACAACAATAATCGATAAATCACGAAATTCGATGAGGATGTGAGGCCACTTCGGGTTTCGACGTTTGCAAGGACAAAAGAACTCCACGCAACTTGAACCAATAAACTTTGAAATGCCGAAAAAATGAAGACATGAACTGAGTTTACAAGCTCAGTAAAAAAACACAGAGTGACAAATTCAATTCAAAAATTGTTCCAGATCTTCTTAAGGTTTTCACAAATTTCTAAATTCGTTACAGACTTTGACTATGGAAAGGGTAGACTGCTCTTTAAATAAAACAAGGGAAGCATAATATCTTCCAATAGGCATCAATTCCCATGATTGTTTTAGAATCTGATAAACAAAAGGGGTTTTCGAGATTTCATTAACTTTCTGATGTAGATAGATTACTTCCAGTTTGCGTTTTATTTTCCAATACGTATATATGTGTATAATATATGAGTGCCCAAGTGATCCATAAGGTTCTTTCTATTTTGTATTCCTCTTCAATTCTTAAATGTAAAAGACAGGAAGTCTCTTTTAAGATGCATGATTGTTTGGAATTAGCGATACATTTAAATGTTTCGTTTCGGCACAAATTTACTCAACTCCGATTGCTCAAATTTAGATCTATTTAATACTTCAGTCACAAAAATAAACCCATATCTATGTAGATTGGTCTTTTTCAAGCATTTAGAGTATCCTAGCATTTCATCTTCAAATTAAACCTATCTGATTGCTCAAATTTAGATCTGTTTAATACTTCAGTCACAGAAATAAACCTATATCTATACAGATTGGTCTTCTTCAAGCATACGATGTATCCTAGAATTTTGAGTTCAAATTAAACCTATATGATTGCTCAAATTTAGATCTGTTTAATACTTTAGTCACAAAAATGAACCTCTATCTATACAAATTGGTCTTTTTTAAGCAATACAGAGTATCCTAGCATTTCGACTTCGGATTAAGACTATCTTGTAGATGGATCTTCTCTCTTAAACTCAAATTGTATTTAAATAAATTTTCCTAGTGTTCTAGATTGTCAAGAGCGACCACTCCAGAATTTAGACTATGATTGTAAATTTAAACCACGATAGATATCATCCATTGAAAGAATTATTTCGATTTAGAACAAGTAGATGCATAATATCAGTTACACACAAAACATCCAAGGACAGAGTAAGGAAAGGTTTACATATCTGAACCAGCTTGTGGAAAAACAAAGGGAACAACCATGTTCGTACCAATCATAGAACAGGGAAGCCAAACTACTTGCTCGATTCAACCCCTAGCTTGGCCATGAATCCATGAGGGTTAACTTGGAAAAGCTTCTCTTCAACAATGTCCTACACCTCCAAAAGTTTTCCCTTGCCTCACACTCAAGCAACCTCTAAAAGTCTCATTTCCCAACATACTTGGCAACATCCTACCTCCTCTCATATGCTATTTATCATTTGCGAAGGTCTTTTCCCTCCGTTCGGAATTTTCGCAGCTTTCTAAAACCCTGATTTTTAGGGGTTGCCAATGGCCAAATCACTGATTTTCCACTTGTAATAATCAGCCTAGAGGTAGTTCCAACATGTTCCCCACTCATGGATTCATGGTCAGCTAAAGTTAACATGGTTGTTCCATTTGTCCTCCTACAATCAATATAAAATATTTTGTTTCTATATAAGTGTCATAGTCAAATAGTTAGTTGGGTCAAATCAAGTCTCTGCCCAATAGTCAAAATAATTAATTACAATTACCAAATTTGAAATTCAAAATTGCCATAAATGGAAAAAAAATTCCAAATTCAAATTTACTAAAAACGGAATAAATTTCCAACAATTTTAAATTTCAAAAATATTTTATTTTTGGGGGGATGTCACATCCTTTCCCATTTCAGTAAAACATTGTCCTCACTGTTCACTCCTTTCCTGGAATAGGATTGGATGAGATTTTCTCAAATCTCCCTCCAACTCCCAAGTGGCCTCCTCAGGACTAAAGTTCTTCCATTGCACCTTTACCTGAGCGATGGCTCTGTTCCGAAGTGTTATTTCTCTCCAATCCAAAATGCGTAGGGGTTCCACCTAGAACTTGCCTTCAGGATCCACCTACACCAAGTTCCAATCAATTCTATGAGTAGGGTCCTGAATATAATTTTTCAGTGACGAAACAGGAAATACATTATGAATTCTTAGATTAGTTGGAAGTGCAAGTTGATATGCTACAGGTCCAATTCGAGCTAGTATCTTGAAGGGCCCACAAAACCTGGGTCCCATCTTGGCACAATTCCCTAACTTCAATGAGATCTTTCGGGCTTTGATCTTCAAATAAAGATGGTCTCCTATTTGAAATTCCAAGTGTCTTCTTTTCTGATCTGCATAGCTCTTTTGTTTGTCCTGTGCTTCTTTCAAGTTTTGTTGTACCTTTGTTACCATGTTCTCCATTTCTTGGAGAATCTCTGGTCCTATCATGAGTCTATTAGCTAGGTTACCCTAGCTAATTGGAGTCGTACACTTTCTGCCATACAATATTTCAAAAGGGCTCAACTTAGCTGAAGTTTGGTACCCATTGTTATATGCAAATTATACCAAGTGCAGGTAGTCTTCCCACTTGCTTGGTTTTTTTCTTACATACATGTGAAGCATATCCTCTATGATTTGGTTTGTCCTTTTGGTGTGTCCATTTGTTTGTGGATGATAGCTTGTATTGAAATTCAAGTTAGTGTTTAGCCCTGCAAACAATTCCTTCCAAAAAGCGGATGTAAATTTTACATCTCTATCTGAAATCACCATTTTAGGAATACCATGCAGTCTAAAAATTTCATTCATGAATATTTCAACAATGTTTATAGCTTTAAAAGTAGACTTTACCGGAAGAAAGTGTGCAAACTTACTGAGTTTATCGATTACAACAATGATAGAATCATTCTATTTCGGAGTTTTAGGCAAACATGTTATAAAGTCCAGTGATATAGTCTCCCATTTCCATTCTAGTACTGGTAATGGCTATAATAGGCCGGTTGGATGCTGGTGCTCGGCCCTAACCTGCTGACAATCTTGGCACCTAGCCAAGTATTCTGCTATTTCACCCTTCATGCTAGGCCAGAAAAATAGTTTTCTAAGTGTTGTTATTGTTTTCTCATAACCTCGATGGCAAGAATACAGTTTCTTATGCAGTTCGTCCAAAATTGTTGATTTCAATTCTGATGAATCTAGTATGTAAAGTCTATTTTTAAGTCATAATAGTCCTTTCTTATCGATGCTTAGATCTGGTTTTTCATAGTTGGCGGCACTGTTTTGTAATTCTATCATTATCTTAGTGTAATTTACGATGTTAATACTTGTCGTCCTTATTCTTTGTTCCAAATCACTTTCTTCCCTGCTGATGTTTATCTCAAATAACCCATGGCCTCTTCTGCTTAAAGTGTCAACTACTTTATTTTCCTTACCCTTGATATGTCTGACCTAGAAGTCAAATTTGATCAAGAAGGATAGCCACCTTGCTTGTCTTGCATTAAGATCTGGTTGGTTAAACAGATATTTCACCCTGCTATTATCTGTCAATAGTAGGAATTTTCTGCCCATTATATAGTGTCGCCACATTTTTAAGGCATGTATTACTGCTGCCAATTCTAGGTCATGAGTGACATAATTTCGCTCATGTTCTTTTAATTTTCAGGACTCGTAACAAATCACCTGCCCTTCCTGAGTTAGGACACCACCTAGTCCCTCTTTACTTTCATCAACACAATCTATGAAGTCTTTATCTGGGTCTTCTACCTTCAAAATGGGTGCCGATGTCAATAATTATTTCAGCTTGTTAAAGTTGTCTTGACACTTTTGTGACCAACTAAACTTGGTTCCTTTATTTTGTAGTGACGTGATAGGGTAGTCTATCTTGGAAAACCCTTCTATAAATCTGTGATAATATCCAGTGATTCCCATGAATGACCAGATATTTGCCACATCCTTAGGTACTTTCCATTCCATAATGGATTTTATCTTTTCTGAGTATACGACAATACCTTCTCAGGAAATGACATGTCCTAAATATTGTATATATTTTTTATAAAAGTCACATTTGTCGAATTTTTCATATAGTTTTTGTTTCCTTAATGTTTGCAGAACTATTCTTAAGTGTTCTTCATGTTCCTCCTCTATTTTAGAATAGACTAGAATATCGTCGATAAATACTACTACAAACTTGTTTAAGTACTGACTGAAAATGTTGTTCATCAAGCACATAAATGTGGCAGGTGCATTAGTGAGTCTGAAAGGTATGACTACAAACTCGTAGTGTCCATATCTTGTTCAAAAAGTTGTTTTGTTTATGTCCTTGTCCTTTATCCTAACTTGATGATAACCGTATCGTAAATCCAATTTTGAAAAGATCTTGGCCCCACCAACTTGATCGAACAAATCATTTATCCTTGGTAAGGGGTATTTGTTCTTAGTGGTCATTTTTTTCAGTTGTCTATAATCGATACATAGTCTTAGAGTACTGTCTTTATTTTTCACAAAGAGGACTGGTGCCCCCCATGGTGAAATGCTCGATCTGATAGCTAACTATCTTTGTATAATATTGTAGTACTTCTTTGTGTTGTTCCAACCAATCCATCCCGATAATCATATCATAAGATCCTAGTGGTAAGATGTTCATATTGGTCCGTATCTTTTGACCACCTAACTTGAACTCAAAATCAAAAATAAAGTCAACTACTTTCCTTTTAGTACCTGTTGCTAGTTGTACCAGCCATGATTTTGTGTGCTTTAGTTTCTTAAGTTTATTCGACTCTACTATATTGGGAGTAATATAACTTAACGTAGCTCCACGGTCAATTAAAACAGAAATTTGAGTGTCATTGATTGGAGTGAAAATCCTTCCTTGGGAAACTTTTTGTTGCATTCCAATACGGAGCTGGATGGTATCCCTTCTTCCGCTAGTTCTTTCGATCTTTCTTCTTATCCTTCCAGGCCTTGGGAAACTCTACCCGTTGTTTATACTAGTCATAGCACATTCATGCTTTCCTGAATACCTCACTCAAGGATTTGGGGTTTTCAAACTCAATTATGTCCCTATAGGATTGTGGTAAATAGCTTAAGAATTGATGGATTTTTAACTTATCCTCCTGAATGTATGGTACAAACCTTAGTAGTTCCAGAAATTTATTTATAAGGTCCTCCATCATCATCTGTCCAATTTGTAACTCATAAAATTCTTTCATCTTCCTTTCATAATAGCTTTCAGAAAGGTATTGTTTCTTAAAATACGTCTTAAAGTCATACCATTCCAACTGTTTCTCCTTTAGGCCCTTGGCCAATTTCAAGTCCTGCCACCAAATGTTGGCATTCCCCTTCAGATTGTAGATGGCCATTCTGACCTTCATGTTGCTGGAATAGTTGTAGATCTAGAAGTATTTTTTGATGTCCAACAACCATTCCTCAGCTTCTTCTCCTGTCCTGGATTCTCCATCAAAGGTAGCTGGTTTAATGTTTTTAAATTCTCCTTCAAGGTGGTCTCCTTGTTTTCTTTTTCTATGTGGTATAGTTTTGTCATCAGCTGAAGGTGTCCCTTCAGACGAACTGTCTCCTTTTTCTGTTTCTGGTCCAGAATTCTTGGAGGCCCTTTTTCTGACTTCTTCATCATGGCTATCGTCATTTTGGATTTTCTTGGTTACTATACTACGCAGTAGGACTTCATTTATCTCTTGTTGTTCCTGCTATGCTTTCTTCAATTTTTCATTGTCGGCCTTGAAAACCTGCAGTTCAACAATAAGATTCCTCATTGTTTCTAACACCTCTGTGGGTGAGCTTCCATCACTGTTCTGTCTTGGATCTCCAGGAGGTCCTTGCTGTGGATTTCCTTCCATCTTGATTTTTGCACCCTCCTGAGCTGCCATAATTTACAAAAATAGAAAGGGCTTTTTGTTTGTACCCATAACTCAAAACTCAAATCATATTTAAATAAATTTGCCTAGTATTCTAACTCTTGATGCAAAAACATTACACAATGTCAAATGCTGAATCACGAAATCATGAAAAGGTATGGGGCCTAGCCAATATCGGGTTTTGGCGTTTGGTAATGCTTGATGCATGAAAAACATACAATGGTAATCGTCGAATCACGAAATTCAATCAGGTTGTGGGGCCACTTCGGGTTTCTTTGTTTGCAAGGAAAAAAGAACTCCACAAAACTTGAACCAATAAACTCTGAAATGTCGAAAAAATGAAGACATGAACAAAGTTTACAAACTCAATAAAAAAACACAGAGTGACAAATTCAATTCAAAAATTGTTCTGGATCTTCTTAAGGTTTTCGCAAATTTCTAAATTCATTATAGACTTTGACTATGGAAAGGGTAGACCACTCTTTAAATAAAACAAGGGAAGAATAAAATCTTCTAATAGGCATCAATTCCCGTGATTATTTTAGCATCTAATAAACAAAAGGGGTTTTCCATATTTCCTTAACTTTTTGATGTAGATAGATTACTTCCAGTTTGCGTTTTATTTTCCAATACGTATATATGTGTATAATATATGAGTGCCTAGGTGATCCATAAGGTTCTTGTTGTTTCATATTCCTCCTCAATTCTTAAATGTAAAAGATAAGAAGTCTCTTTCAAGATGCATGATTATTTGGAATTATTGATACATTTAAATGTTTCCTTTCGACACAAATTAACTCAACTCCGATTTCTCAAATTTAGATCTATTTAATACTTTAGTCATAGAAATAAACCCATATCTATGCAGATTGGTCTTCTTCAAGCATTCAGAGTATCCTAGCATTTCAACTTCAAATTAAACCTATCTAATTGCTCAAATTTAGATCTCTTTAATACTTCAGTAACATAAATAAACTTATATCTATACATATTGGTCTTCTTCAAGCATACAACGTATCCTAGCATTTCAACTTCAAATTAAACCTATCTGATTGCTCAAATTTAGATCTGTTTAATACTTAAGTCACATAAATGAACCTATATGTATACAGATTGGTCTTTTTTAAGCAATACATAGTATCCTAGCATTTCAACTTCAGATTAACCCTATCGTGTAGATGGATCTTCTCTCTTAAACTCAAATTGTATTTAACTAAATTTGCCTAGTATTCCAGATTTTCAGGAGGGACCACTCTAGAATTTAAACTATGATTGTAAATTTAATACCACGATAGATATCATCCATTGAAAGAATTATTTCGATTTAGAACAAGTATACACATAATATCAGTTACACACAAAACATCCAAGGACAAAGTAAGGAAAGGTTTACATATCTGAACTAACTTGTTGGAAAACAAAGGGAACAACCACGTTCGTCCCAACCACAGAACAGGGTATCCAAACTACTTTCCCGATTCACCCCCTAGCCTGACCATGAATCCATGAGGGCGAACTTGGAAAAGCTTCTCTTCAGCAATTTCCTAGAACTCCAACAGTTTTCCCTTCACACACTCAAGCAGTGTTCATAATAGCAAGTAAATCAAAAGTCTCCTTTCCCAGCATACTTGGGAGTGTCCTGCCTCCTCTCATATGCTATTTATCATTTGCCTGGGTCTTGTCCCTCCCTTGGGAATTTTCACATATTTCTAAATCCCTAATTTTCAGGGATTGCCAATGGCCAAATCATTGATTTTCCACTTGTAATAATCAACCAAGAGGTAGTTCCAACATGTTCCGCACTCATGGAGTCATGGTCAGCTAAATTTAACATGGTTGTTCCATTTGTCCTCCTGCAATCAATATAAAATATTTTGTTTCTATACAAGTGTCAT
>SNQJ01S0020084.1:20040-39245 GCA_010110895.2 Picea sitchensis
TCTCTCCCTCCTCTCCTCCCTGTCTCTCTCCACCTCTTTCTCTCTATCCCACTCTGTCTCTCTCTCCCACTCTCCCACCCTCCCTCTCTCTACCCTTCTCTACCCTTCCATGTCTCTCTCTACTATAATAGTTTATAAACCTATAAAAAAAAGTTCAATCTATAGTCATAATTATCATTTTTTAGAACCTACATACAAAATAAAGTGTATATTCTATTTTTTTATTATTATAACACTATATAAAACCTAAAAAAAAAATTGAAACTATATTCACAATAATCATTTTTAAAAATCTATATACAAAGTAAGCTGTGTATTATAATTTTTTTTATGTTTGAACCAATCTAATGTTGGAAATATAGATAATAACTCCTTATAAAAGCCTAAATCTATTTAAAAAGGAAAAAATACTATTAAAAATATTTAGTCTTTTATATCGGTACTATGTTTAAAATTATATTGTGTACTCTCAAATTATCAGTTAAGGGAAAATATGGAAAATATATATACAAAATAATCCTTATAATAATGTAACACAGCTTTCACAAATGTAATCTAATATAATTTAGAAAATATAAGGAATTATTATTTATGTTATTTATATGTAATAAAAAAATCAATTATTATTCTCATTATTTATTTTAAACAAAATTTTGTTTAAAAAAATTATAAGATCATTTGAATTTACAATATACAAAATTTTATAATCTTTTAAATTTTTAATAAACTTAAATTTATTGACTAAAAAAATAAACTCTACAAAATAATAAAAATGAAATTCTACAAAATAACATTTATAGTAAAACTTAGAGAGTAGATAAAAATGGAGTTGCGAGACCTAATAATTGTTTTTTGCAATATTTTTTTGGTAGAAGAAAGGAATTGGTTTAAATGATCCATGGCAACAAGGTAGGATTAATGTTCAATAACTCAATGAAAACAAGATTTGGGTTATTTTCTAAAGATGATAAAAACTGCAGTATTGGAAGAGTAACCAAAAGGACTAAGCGGCACCAAAAATCACCAAAAAATGATTAAAACAACATCTAACCAACCTTAAAATTGATATGACAAGTTATAACTCAAAACCTGAAATGATAGCACAAATTTGAACTCCTAGTTTAAAATTAAAATTACCCTAAACCCAGTGCAGAGAGGAACATAATGATGCCAATGACAACTTTTACAAATTGTCCTATAAATATGAACATGAATTATAAGTACATCAATTGTAAAGATGTTGCTCCAATAAATGTGGTGAATATATATAGTGAGGATACAAACGCTTATCCCACACAATACTAATACTAATGATGACTATGCTGACATATTTCAAAGTCACATTTTATTGGTTAAGTGTGGGGTATATTTACTTTTAATTTAAAGGCGATGTTCCCAATTGTATTCCTCATGAAAATATATTTTTTTAATATTTTTGAAACCCTTATTCTACACAATACTAATATACTAATGATGACTATGCTGACATATTTCAAATTCACATTTTATTGGTTACGTGTGGGTATATTTACTTTTAATTTAAAGGAAATGTTCCCAACTGTATATTCCACATGAAAATGTATTTTTTTAATATTTTGATAAGTACAAATCTCCTCTAGAAATAATATCCAAACAAAACACAGACCCCGGTTAATTATGTGCGTTCCACTGATAAAGGAAAGGCACGTACCAATTCTACAAATTCAAATAATGTAAAATCTGAGGGTATCTAGGTGAGATATTTTCAATTCATTCACTGATCATCGGCAGACAAATTGTTCTTTCCTTTTGTTTTTTCTTGTTTTCGAAGGGAGGAGGCCTCTCAGCCGTTTCCTTGTCGAAGGAATTGGAATCAGCACAGGTTAATTTTCATTTCTAGAAATCAAATTCTGTAATTGTTGATTTCATGTAGCATTCATCTGAGTTTAGTCAGCTATTTTTGTAAGTCATCGAGAAATTACATACAGGATTTTCATGCAGACCCAATTGGGGAATTAACATCTTTCAAATATATAATAGACAACTAACATAGCATAGATTAACATGAATGGATTGACATAGCATAGCATAGATTAACGTCTTTTAAAAAAGTGATTCTGAGCCTGATTGTTTGCTTGGAGTGTCATGATGGACAATATCAAGACTAGGTCATGATGGACAATATCAAGACTAGGTCATTCATGATGAGATCTTGTACCGACTGTCCATTTTCTAACAATGACTCTTAGTTCTAAATTTTGGTGCTTGCATTGTCAAGCTGGAAACAGGTGTCTTTCAAGATTTATGATATTTCTTGAACCTTAATCATCACTTAAGAAGATGTATACAACTATGGGATGTATAGAACTACGGGATTTATAGGATGTATGGGATTTTGTTGATATAAACGACGAGGAGAAAAAGGGCAATGGATGAACTGGGATATTCCATGCAAGTTTGGGCAGGATTTTTTTGGGAAGTCAGCAAGAGAAACCATAGATAATCCTCTCTAATGTATTTCTATTTGTGATAAAAAGTTAATATAAATAAAATTCAGAAATCTAAACTCAATGGACTAATTGAAGTGACATTGAAAATGGATATATTAAAATCACTCAAATCACATGAGAGAAAAAAGATAAAGATCTTTCAATAATTTCATTATATAGTTAGTCAGAGCCCCAAACACAGCGACTGATCTGTTTGTTTCTGTGAAATAAAATTTAATATAGCCAAAAAAAAGTCAATTCAGATCATTATCATGGATGAATTTCGAATAAAATGACATCAAATTATATCAAAAGAAAGTTAATATAAAGAATCATTAAACAATTATATTGAATATCTTAATATTCTGATAGGATTAGAACACCAAACTAAAAAATAATTATGTAGACTCACAGTAAAGACCATCAGCCACATGCGGATCATGTTGCGCCGTAATACAGCCACATGCGAGTCACGTTGCCCCGTCGAAATCAATTTTGTATAGCCAATGACCTCAAATGTCTCTCGGCTCTTCCATGCTCTCCCCTCTCAGTTATCTACAAATATAATATGCATCAGTCACCAGCGCTCCTGAGCACAAGAGTACTCTACATTACAAAGATAGGAGTGGGCAAACTCTTATGATAGCAATCAAGAAGATCGAATAACGTTTTAATAAATTTAAACTCTTCGTTCCGTTAGATCACATAGCTTTTTACCATCCAATGGTAATATAAATCAAAGCTGAAAATTCAAATCAGTCTGAGTGTAACTGAAATGTCAGAGAGAGGCGTTAGAGTCTGAGTGTAACTGAAATGCCAGAGGGAGTGTCATTGAAATGTCAGAGGTATTATTGTATTATTATAATTTCATATTTGGATGGTATTATTGTTATGATCTGACGATCACTGTAGGCAATGTTTTCTATAACGCCGCTTAGCCATTTCAACAATTGTAAAAAATATAGCTACTTTGTATTTTAAATTTATTTAATAAATTTAATAAATATGTGCATCACACTACTCAACTAAATTTATTTAAGAATTTTAATAAATATGTGCATCACACTTCTAAATATCGGAAAATTTTATAACAAAATAATCTGAAAATATGTAATATAAATAAAATCAAAATAATTCAAGAAAAAAATATTTAATATCTTTCAGATTGTTGTTTGTTGGTTTTCGTTTTCATGGGAAGGTGGTAAAACTTAAATCACGATAATTTTTTACCGTGGAATGCTAATGCTAATATAAATGATAGCTAAGGATAGCTTTTTTACCATCCTTCCGTTAGATCACGATAACTTTTTACCATCCATTGGTAATATAAACGATAGCTGAAAATTCAAATCCGTCCGTTAGAATCTGACTGTAACTGACGGTCACGAAATGATATAATTTCATCTTTGGATGCTATTATTTTTATGATCTAACGGTCACTATAAACAATGTTTTCTCTAAGACGTAGCCAATTCTAACAACTGTAAAGATTTTATTTAAAATTTGTTAGAAGATTTTAATTAAAATATGTTAGAAGATTTAAAATTTGTTAAAAGATTTTATTTAAAATGTGTTAGAAGATTTTATTAATATGTATAATTTTGTTAATATGTATATTACAAAAATAATCTAAATATGTAATATAAATAAATCAAAACAATTTAAGGAAAAAATATTATATATATTTTATATTATTATTTGTTTGTTTTTTTAGTTTTTTGGAAAGTGGTAAAATTTATCATAATTTAATGATCAATTGTCATTAAACAAGATTTTTATTATTGGTTGTATTTGCATTCATTAACATTATTCAATGAAAACCACATTAGTTAAAATAATTTATTAATGATTTATAAAGAGGTAAATTAATGATTGGAATAGTGTGTATTTTAATCCATTTGGCCATACTTCTATACATGAATTGCCATTAAATAGTTTCTTTAAGGGCAACTAGGTCTAGCCAATTAAAACAGTTTTAAGTTTTACTCCATAATAACAATAGGTTAATTTTTTAACAAAGTTAGTATAAACTATGTCAATTAGAATTATGTTTTTTTATAATATTTAACTATATTTTTATATATGAAACCAAATACTATTTTCAATAAAAATTCAATCTATATATTATACATATTAATTTGTTATAAATTTTAATATAAAATAAAATTTTGTATTTAATTTACACAATAAAACAAATTGGAAAAAAAATTTTAATATGTTACATGATATTTTAATTACTATAAATTTTAACATAAATAAATTTATGTATTTAATTTACACATGTATAATAAGAATAATGTAAACATATTAATTTTTATTCTTTTTACCTTAAAAATTAAGATTAGTTAACCATAATACTTAAATGAAGTTGAGTAGTTGGACTTTTTAACAATTAAACAATAAGGTAAATGAATTATTTCAAAAAACTAATTATTTCAAAAAAATATACTAGACATTTGTTGTTTTAAAAGATAATTTTTTAGACTTTATTATATTTTCCAAAATACAATTACTTATTTTTATTTAATTTCTATTTAACTATTCTTTTGATCTATAAAATATGATGATTTGTAATTTATAAATTATACTTTTTAATTCGGTTTAGTTTGGTTGATTGGGAGGAATGATTGTTATCCTCCCCACCCAAGTTCAATTCCCTAAATGACATTTTGAGCTCTTAATAGTATATTATTATAATGACTTTGAGCCCTACTTAATTTTTTTACAAATTATTTACTAATTTAATATTCTTATTTGTTTTTAAATAATAATATATTGATATTTATTATTTATTTTGATTTATAAATAAGATCACCTATAATTTACAAATTATTTAGGAATTTTTTAAATAATAATATATTGATATTTATTATTTATTTTGATTAATAAATAAGATCACCTATAATTTACAGATTATTTAGGAATTTTTTTTTATTGTAGGTATTATGAGGTGGAGCAAAGACAAGACCCATGGGGTGCATGTACCCATGCTCACTTAGACTCACCCATGCCAAGAGCATAAATAGAGAGGCTAGACAAGATGGGAGCTCTCATATTAAATCCCCGAGGTTAGAGTTGGAGTCACTCATATGATGTAGTGTTAGATTCCACCTCTTGTAAAATTATGGTTGGAACATGGACAAAGTTTAAATGGATAATTCAAGAAGATAAAGAGGGAGATGTTGAAGGAATATAGGTCATGGGCTTTGTAGTGGTTATGGATCGATCTTTAAGTCTTCTCCCTTTGTCTTGATTACAATTTTTTATTTGGTTTGATGGAATATCTTTCTATCTAGTTTGGTTCAAGAGCATGTTGGAGTAAAAAATCTCCATTTGGAATTGCTTGAAGTATTATACACTAGTCATAGAAGTTTCTTATTATTCCTTTTGCAAAATATAATGCATAAATTCAAGTTAATAGTAGTAATTTAGTGCAAAAATGATGTAATCTGTTAAAAAGTAATTGTATATATATATACATTATAGGTTGTACTAGTTTAGAGTATTTTTTGTTATTTTTATAATTTTTTAAAATTAAAAAATATTTGCATAGTCTAGAACGATGGCACATTCTGATACAGGATTTCATGGCCTTAAAATAATAAAAATATTTTTTTAGGGTGTAGATATTGGTCAAATTTAAACAAAAGACATTTGTACTTTATATATGGGTGGGTGCATGAAGTTGCTTCTCAAAATTGTTGTAATAGGAACACACTAATTTCCAATTTCAAAAATTTTTACATGTTCCTCTTACAATTGTTTTGGGATTTTCCCAACCTCCATGCACTCCCCATGATCTCTTCCAAGTTTCTTTTGATCTGAAATGGATATGAACACAAACCAGTGGTTGTAAGCCTAAATATCTAAGGAGTTTCAACAATTAAGGAAGGTTAGTAACTATGTAAAAAACAATGAAAAGTAAAGTGGAATAAGACAAAATAAAATAAAACATGAATTAATAAAAATAAAAATAAAAGTATAGGAGACAAGAGATAGAGGAATGAGAACTTGAAGCTCTTTCTCTTGGCCTTTCCATTACCCCATCTCTCCCTATCTCTACTTGTACTTTCATTCTCAAAGGATCTTTTGTACAAGAGGAGAGAATGCAAAGGGGAAGAGGCTATGTGAATTATTTAATGAGCATAGAGCCATGAACTGCATTGTACTAGAGATTACTAAAATAAAAGTACTAAACAACCATTGAATATTGGTTTTCTCATTTGGGTTTTGAGGGTCAAGAAGGTCTCTTATGAATTGTTGTATTTTTGTTATTGTTTTACTACGTCAACTTGTTTCTATGTTCATAGAATAACTTATTTATATATCAATTGTTGTCAATGAATAATGAGAGTGTAAATGAGTGGGATATGGAATGAAACTTATGTATTTATTACATTATTGGATTCCCTTGTTTAATACAAAGTATAACAACTTGGACTAAGGAACTAGGGGTATCATAAGAAAGTAACATATGGATTTTGCAAGGTGCATAACAACAGTCAAAAGGATGATATGAGGTCATGAGGGTTTTCATATATGTTATTTCTAGAGGAGAAAGTGTTGGATTACATAGATAATCCCGTGGAGGGCCAAGATATATGGTCCATCTTGATACTCGACAGAACTAGCGACATGTTAGATACATGAAGGATCTCCCACCTTCGGTCACACCCATTGGAAGAGGAGACTATAGCCATTATTGGTGAAATGGAACATGCATTTTCAAATCACTACATATGGGATGGATGACGATCTATCAAGAGTAGAGGTGACATGAGTGGTTAACATAAATCCCAAGTTTTTTCAATGTTGGGACGATAATCCACCTAAGAAGTGTGTTGGGTCATATTTGGAAGATACTTGGACTTTGGTCCAAAGGTTAGGAGAGTAAAGGAGGTTATTGTGGTCTAATGATAGTGTCGTCAATTCTTTTTCTATAGTTTATACTTGCAGAGATTTTGAAATACCCTCCTATGGCATAGAAAAAAGAAACAATTGGTTTACAGAGTCAATATTCATTGGAGAACTGTTGGAATAACAACATGTGAGCGACTCTCCTAAACCTGTATCAAATAGCTTAGGGTCACAAAATGTGGTGGGTGGGAGGGAACGAAAAACATCGTAGATGTGTAAAAACTATGTATGATCCTATCAACCTACTTATGGGATGAAAGATAAGGCTTAATTAGATATTGGAGATGATGGACCTGGTGCTAGTAGGTATATTTCCAGGTAGAAGAATGAGAAATGAAACATTGAAGGTATGGAAAAAATCTAACTTCAAGGCCATTTTAGGTTACACTGATCAAACATTAAATTTGGTAAGAGGGTGGATGGTTTTGATTTTCTTGATTGTGGAGGTTGAAAAAGTACTTCACAAAAGGTTAAAGTGGGGAGCACAACCACTCTTTCTCAAAAAGTAGCAATTCGATTTTGATGCAAGATAAACTCATTTGGTTATCCTCCTATTTTGGGTAAGACTTCCAAGGCTCCCTCAACTTAGATGGTGTGGTGAAGTATTCGATGAAATAAATATTTCCCTTATCATTTATTATGAATCTTGTTTGTCTTGAGGGTATCTTGGTTTGGCACATATACTTGGGGGTATGCATATAAAAAAAAGGATAGCATAAACTATGGAAATAAGGAGAGGTTTTGACCATTTTCACTTGACTACAGATTATGAAGGTATCCCCTTTAGGTGTATATAATGCCATATTTATGGACACCTAGAAGAGAAATTCTCATAGAAACAAACTATAGGAATATCTAATATCAAAAGAAGAAACCTAGATATGGGGAGGATCATCTAAAGAGAATGGATCAAAATTCTAAGTTAATGGATATTTTGAGGGATAATTTAGTGTTGACATAGGAAAAAATCCCTTCGTCAACATGAGGGAGAGTTTCCTGATGGTAGGTCCCAATAAGATCTACTCTCATTTGGTATGGAATAATCCATCGATATGTGGGACCGATTTCCACTAACTATATGAATTACTCTTTGAAGAGGGATGAGTTCACAAGATTTAGACTAAATACTAAATGAAAATCTATCCTAACATGCTCATGAAATCCTATTTTTATGTGCAACTACAGTCTTATTCTAACAAATATAAAATAATTGATTATAGGCATATAATTCAATTTGAAAAATAGATATAGTTCTTATTTTACAGAATTAAATCATAATAGAATACACAATAACATATAGATTACCATGGGTATGTTCTTGTTACTGGGCTCATAACTCTTTCATAATCATCTTCTACAAATGACAATTCTTAGTAGTGACAAACTGAAAAAAATTGCAAAAATAATAAAGAATAATGCACCATTGTATGAACAAATCATGATTTTGCTTGCCATTATGTTTCTCCAAAGAAATAGTTCATCTGAGAAAAACAATAACAAGAAGATATTTTTATCACCCACTTTCAACCTTGATAAATAGTTATACATGACTCAAATTTGGGTCTCCATCCCCCCCTCTCTTATCTCTTTACATGAGACTTCATTTTATTAATTAAGAAAGACTGTTAGACTTCCATAAGTCTGGAGATTTATGGTTACTAATGTTACAACTACCCCGTTTTCCCATCCCTTTTACATTTTCATTTTCTCATTATATAAGAATAGAGAAAAAATTTCACATAATATTGCTTCCTACTTTGACCTCCTCATGAAGGTGAGAACCTAAATCTTTGGCAATGAAGGGAATCATCTCTAAAAACTTGGTCCAAATGAAAACTGAAGATAGGAAAACATGTTTATTGATCCTACATGAATTGCATCTTCTTGGTTATCTAGGTGGATATTGGTGGCCACCCACCTATTCCAACTGACTCCACTTGACAATTTTTAGTTAAACACATTTCTCTCTAATGATGACATTTCTTTGTAGTTGTGGGTTCTTCACTTTTAGGGCTATCCTGAAACCCTACACAACATCCAGGTGGATATTGGTGCTTGCCCACCTATTCCAACTGGATTATTTTGGAAGTTTCCATGTCAGTACATATTTTTGTACTTCCAAGGTTGTTTTGGGGCCCTAAACAATGTTTTTTTATCTTTCCATAGTAAAATTATAGATGGAGTTAAATTTTGATGAAACAATATGTATTTCTAGAAAATATCTTTCCAACTCGCCTAAAACAAAGTTCTTATGAAAAAGTTACAACCCTGATACTCATTGTAATCAATATTATTAGACGAATGCATGTAGAAACCACATATCTTCTCATAGATAGCTACCATCATTCGAGCAAGTTGTTTTCAGTTCTACAGTTTCAACCTATTTTCTTTATTCAATAGAATTTATTGTTCATTGGATATTTGTTATTATTCTCCATATCTCTATGTTATTGTATTCAATTTGTTATTCATTTCGATCCACTCATAAAGCCAGATCAATGGTATCAGAGTGGTCTTCTCTTCATTTGTTTTTCTTTGTGCATGTTCTCAACAAGATCTCGGTACAATAAGTTGGGACTTGAACCAATCGAGCCTTTCCAAGATCGTTCAAATCAAGACTGAAAACAACTCATGGGGGACAAGAAGAAAGATGATGGATGATGAGATCCTTTTAAATTATTACTATAGGAATACCTTGTGCGATAAAGGAATGAAATGATGGAAAAATTTGCACAGGTCCTTCGACAAATGCCCATAAGAGATGAATCTTCATCAAGTGGCCACACAACCCCCTTCAAGGTACATGCAAATTTTTATATTCCATTATTTGAAGGACTGATAGATGAAAACATTGTAGATAAATGGTTGAATCTGCTTGAAGGGTATTTTTTGGTACACAATGTTTTCGATAGGGAAAAGACTAATTTTGCACTCCTCAAGTTTGTCCCCCATGTTAAGGACTCGTGGGATACTTACTCTAAGAAAAGGGCCATAGCGGAATATGCAATATTTGCAGTCACCCCCACATGGTATTCCTTCATGGATTCCATTAAATAATAATACTACCCTGTTGGAAGTTACGAGGACCATTACATAAGATGGACCACACTACGTGAGGAAAGAGACAAAACAGTATCATATTTCACCAATATTTTCCATATCCTACGCACCAAATTGGGTATCAAAGACTCTGAATGACATCTCTTTCTCAAACACTGTGGATGTCTACATATATACAATCAGACAAAAATGGATTTTTTAGAAATCAAATCATTAAGCACGGCTTATAGATATGTTGTCAAGATCAGGAAGAAACTAAAGCATAAGAGACAAGAGTTTGGATCCGCAAACTCCTCATAGTTGAAGTAGGGAAAAGGTGGCCCCAACCCACAAAACAAGGGACAGATAAAATATGGCCACTCTAAGGACAACTAGTCCAATATGAAACCCAAGAAGGGTAATGGGAATTCAAAGAAGGACATGGAAAAGTGGCGTGAATACCATAAAATCCCTTGGAAAAACACCGAAGAATGTCGCTCCAAGAAGTCACTAGTGGATGAGCTAAAATCTTTCAAGTTAGAGGAAGATTCTGACTCTGAATCAAATCGAGAAGGCGGGAAGTAGATTATTGGTGTCGAAACTAGTGCCACTGCCAATACCACCAAATTTCATCCAAGAGAACCAGAAGAACCAAAGGAAGGGGAATTCCTCTTTCACTCATAGATGTGGGTAAAGGGGGCTCTGCATCATTTCATTGTCGATAATGGTAGTGATCAGGGGATCAAATTTTGCTCAAGTTTCAAAGTGCTCGGAATGCGACAAAAATAGTGCCATTGTGTCTGTCTCGTCTTTCTGATTCCGGCGGTATATTTACTTTCACAAACGGAGTCTGTATGAAGGAGTTATCGCGATCTGTCCACCAAGCCAAACATGCAAAATTTTGGATGTTGACTGTACCTGTCCGTACAGTCCGTACGGTGATGTGGCAGGGTCATACCATCATGATGACATGGCAGTTGGATGACGTGGCACATTTTCATTGGTCGGTTGTTGGCGAATACGGTATTGACACGTGTCTGGATTGCTGGTAAATGGGATGAGGACACGTGGCCCAATCGGGAGGCGCCACGTGTCCCCTTCAATTTTGTTTAATTGGTTATGTAAAATTATATGGGGAGTCTGTGGGGTTCGACCCCTGGACCTCCCCCAACACTAATGACTTCATAACATTCTGCTAGACAACTTTCCCGCCGATGTTCCTTGTATATGATGTGAATGCGCTATTATTTAAAGTCATGTGTTGTAATAGTTGGAAAGGGGGGTGGGTCGGGGCTAAGCCCCGACCCGTGGAAACATTGTTTTACATACGACCGCATGTTTTAAAACCTGAACCTTTGGCGCATGCACGTTATAATGTATTACATTGCAATGTATTGCAATGTATTGCAATACATATATATATGTGTTTTCCATTGTATTAAAAATACGCGCTGGAGTTTTAAACCTTTGGGTAAGCGCGCGTATGTTTTGACCGGTGGGTTAACCACCCGGGAGTTATATGGTTTTAAACAAATTAACTACTTTTGCACCTAGCCCAAGGTCCTATGCGCCATGTGCCCAGACGCCAAGGCAGTTAGGGGTTGGCGCACCCTTAACCGTCCTACGATTTGTACCAGTGTGCGGTTGCGTACAGGACTAAGTTTTTACGCTTAAATAAGCATGTGAGCCAGGTTTGCTCAAGCAAGGGTGCGATTTGTAGAACCAGAGACAACAGAGTTGAAAAGGGAAACTTCAAGGAGGCTAACTTCTTCATTTTTCGACCGATTGAGGTGCCGAAAGAGCCCAGACAAGGGTTTTGGGACGCTGGGAAGCCATTGGAGTAGTCGGTTTGTCATTTTGAGCATTGTAAAGCATGTTTTTGAGAACTTTGAGCAATTTAATAATAATGATCCATTGGAAGCTGGACGAGGAGATGTAGCCCAGAGAGGGGTGAACTCCTTTATCAAGTTGTTGTGTTTATGTGCTGATGTTCATTGTTTTATGATGTTGTCTATGTGTATTTTACATAAGCAATCCTTAATTTATGTGTTGCAAATTGATCATGTTTCTTTCAACACATAACATTTCACTTGCAATATTTATTCAAGTTTTTCGAGTCTTCTTCATTTTTAGATCAGGTAGTCAAAAGAACCTGATCTCAATAGAGGTTGTCAAGAGGATGGACCTGTCAATGACACAACACCCTCAACCCTACACCATCATTTGGCTTTGCGAAGGAAGAGATCTCTGTGTTAGACAACAATGCCATCTGGCCTATGACATCAATCCCTTCAAAGATGAGGTATTGTGTGATATTACTCCCCTTGAGGTTTGTGATGCTCTTTTTGGCCTGCCATATTTGTGGGAGCGACATGTTCTGTATGAGTCTAGACCTCACAGTTTTATTATTCTTTTGGGTAGAAAATTGTATAGGATACCAGAGATAGTATTGCCTAATGCTTTTTATTTAATCTCTATTAAGCAATGCAGTAAGGTCATTTCACTTACCAGGAAGTTCATATTCCTTGTGATATGTTCTCGTAGTAAATCGAAGGTCGCTTCCACATATGTTACCTCTACATAGATCCTCTCTATCTTTGAAGCAAAAGCAAGTGTACAGGATCGTCGAAGAGTAAAAATACATCTTTTGGTTACCCACCGGGGTACCTACGCACTGTGAAGTCAAGCATCCAATTGATCTAACCCATAATGCACCTATTCCTAATGGACAATTCTATCTTCGCTCACTGATGGAAAATGAAAAAATCAAGTGTCAGATCCAAGAGTTGCTTCAAGAGGTGCACATCTTACCCAACTCCTCCCCTTGTGGAATCTTGATTGTACTAGTGCAGAATAAAGATAGGACCCAACAACTCTACACTGGTTACAAGGCATTAAACAAAATCACAGTCAAGAACCGAAACCCATTTCCTTGAACTGATGACCTTGTCGACCAACTCAAGGGGGGGAATTTCTTTAGTGAGATTTACCTAAAGTATGGATACCACCACGTTCCCATCAAATCCATTGATGTATGGAAGACAACTTTAAAATCTAAAGAAGGTCTCTTCAAATGGTTGGTCATGTCCTTTGGATTAAAAAATGCACCAACAACTTTCATGAGGTTGATGGATGATATATTCAGACCCTTCACCAACTCTTGTGTGGTGGCATATATGGATGACATCCTCATCTTCAACATGACTTGGGAGGAGCACATGCAACATATTCAACAAGTTTTTAGCACTCTCTGGCAACACAAGCTATGTTCCAACCTGGAAAAATTCTCCTTTTCCATGAACAGGGTCCAATACTTGGGATACATTGTTGATGAGCATGGGGTACATGTGGATCCAGCTAAGATCCAATACATCTATGAATGACTAGCCCTGACCACACTAATCGAGCTACAAAGCTTCTTGGGAATTTACAACTTCTACATAAGATTCATCTTGGGATTCTCCCATATTTCATGTGCCCTCAACAAAGTGACCAAGGGTGGTGGCAAGGAAAATTTTGCATGGGGGAAGGCACAAAAATGGACATTTGATGATATGAAGCATCACTTGTGCTCAACTCGATTATTCTCCTTACCTGATTTGCAACAACCATTCGAGATTGAGACCGATGCATCTTACTATCATGTAGGTGCAGTTCTCACTTAGCATGTTCATTCAGTAGCATACCATAGTGATACACTCTCATATACCATCTGGAAATACCCCACCCATGACAAGGAAATGTATTCCATTGTGAAAGCATGCCATCAATGGAAACATTACACTCTCAAAAAGGAGACAATCATACACATTGATCACAAGCCTCTCGAGTTTATACGGACACAGGGGAAGTTGTACAACAAACACCATCAAAAGTGTTCCACATAATTGGAAAAGTTCCATCTCAACATAAAGTATAATATTGGGAGCACAAATCATGTCACTCACTACCTCATTCGATCTCCCATTGTTTCACTCAACACCATGCTACATTCCTATGGGAAAGAGGCATCTTAGTGGCCCCAACTTTATCAATGTGATCTTGACTTCTCCACCACCTATCACCTATTGTGTACATGCGTGAATGTCACCAATTTTCACATTCAGGATGCACTGTTACGACATCTAGGCCACCTCTATTTTCTCTCAAGAAAACATGAAAAGATGATTTTGGAAGCTCACTACAGTCGAATGGCAGAACATTTTGGCATGGAGAAAATTGTGGTCATTCTACATAAACATTTTTATTGGCCAAAACTTGGACATGACGTCAATAAGTATATTAGATATTGCATTGTTTGTGTCATTTCCAAGCCCACCATCAATAAGCAAGGCTTATACACCCATCTTCCTACTCCTAGAGGCCTTTGTAATCCATCTTGATGGATTAGATGTCTATCCTCCCATCCACCAAGAAAGGAAATGGTTGTGTATTTGTGGTGGTTGATCAGTTTTCGATGGTCATTCTCATAGCCTACAAAAAGAGAATCCCAATGGCAGGTACTCCCATGCTCATCTTCGAATGAGTGTGGGTCCATTTTGGGATACCACAAACCATCATCTCATATTGGGACAATAGGTTCCTCAACACATTTTGGTCGAGTTTCATGTCATTTTTGGACACCAAGCTCACTAAATACACTACCTTCCACCCCCAAACTAATTGCCAAACAAAGTTTGTCAATCGAATGATTGTACACATAATTTGCATGTATAACTCTAAGAATCCACATACATGAGATGAGAGTCTTCCCGATGTTAACCACAGCTACAACATAGCTCTCCATAGCTCCATTGGCCATAACCCATTTCAGGTGGCACTAGGATTCCAACTCTTGGGTCCCATTGATGTTTCACTACCTTTTGCAACCACACAGGACGAATCCTCCCATGTTTATTCTAAGGCCGACAAATCCACCAGATCAATTGAGAAAATACAACACATCTTCCGAAAATTCCATGAGATTTTGTAGAAAGCCAATGCTAAGTACAAGGAGTTCCATTATCACCACTAGGTATCGTACAAGGTTTAGGTGGGAGACAAACTCTGGTCACATTTGTAGAAAGTGCGCCTTACATGGATCCATCAAAATATTCGTCCAATTCATATGGGCCTTACAATATCACCAAGGTTGTGGGTGGCAATTATTTTGAGCTGAACACTCCCCCCTTCTTATACACTAGTCATAGAAGTCTCTTGTTATTCTTTTTGCAAAATATAATGCATAAATTCATGTTAATATAGTAATTTAGTGCATAAATGATGCAATCTCTTAAAAAATAATTGTATAGATATAGATATAGATATAGATATATATTATAGGTTTTACTAGTTTAGAGTAATTTTTTTTATTTAAAAAAAAAAAATTAAAATTAAAAAATATTTCCGTATTCTCGAACTTATGATGTCACATGTTGATATAGAATTTGATGGCCTTAAAATAATAATAAAAAAAAAATAGGGTGTACATATTGGTGAAATTTAAACAAAACACATTTGTACTTTGTATATGGGTGGGTGCATGAAGTTGCTTCTCAAAATTGTTGTAATAGGAACACACATTGATTTCCAATTTCAAAAATGTTTACATGTTTCTCTTACAATTGTTTTGGCATTTTCCCAACATCCATGGAGTCCCCATGATCTCTTCTAAGTTTCCTTTTATCCAAAATGGATATGAACATAAAACAGTGGTTGTAAGCCTCAATCTCTAAGGAAATTCTACAATTAAGGAACGTTAGTAACTATGTAAAAAACAATGAAAAGTAAAGTGGAATAAGACAAAGGAAAATAAAATACGAATTAATTAAAATAAAAATAAAAGAATAGGAGAGAAGAGATAGAGGAATGATTACTCGAAGCTCTATCTCTTGGCCTTTCCATTACCCCATATCTCCCTATCTCTTCTTGTACTTTCATTATCAAAGGATCTTTTGTACATGAGCTATGTGGATTATTTAATGACCATAGAGCCATGAACTGCATTGTACTAGAGATTACTAAAATAAAAGTACTAAACAACCATTGAATATTGGTTTTCTCATTTGGGTTTCGAGGGTAAAAAGGTCTCTTATGCATTTTTTACTTTTGTTACTGTTTTACTATGTCAACTTGTTTCTATGTTGATAGAATAACTTATTTTTATATCAATGATTTCCACTGAATAATGAGAGTGAAAATGAGTGGGATATGGAATCAAACTTATGTATTTACTACATTATTGGATTCCCTTGTCTAATACAAAGTATACCAACTTGGAATAAGGAACTAGAAGTATCATAATAAAGTAACATATGGATTTTTCAAGGTGCATAAAAGCGGTCACAAGGATGATATGAGGTAAGGAGGGTTTTCATATATGTTATTTTTGGAGGAGAAAGTGTTGGATTACATAGATAATCACCTGGAGGGACAAGATATATGGTCCATATCAACACTCTACACAACTATTGACATGTTATATCCATGAAGGACCTCCCACCTTGGGTCACACCCATTGGAAAGGAGACTATAACCATTATTGGTGAAATGGAACATGCATTTCGTAATGCACCCCAAATTTACCAAATAAAAAAAACAAATTGTTAGGGACATTAAATCTCTTTTCCTCTTTGAACAACTTATTTCGAAAGACATGAAATTAATATATGTAGATAATTTTTTCATCACTAATGACTTTCTCCAGGTTTATGTTACCATTTTATCGATAAAGCCAAATATAGTATATAAAATACTATACATATGAGTTATCCCATATTTCATAGTAATCACACATATAATGGTTAATGGATAGCTTCACTATAACCTAGTCTCCTAGTTACTAACATTCCCATTCACTGATGAAAGTATAAGGCTTAATGTTTAACTTATTAAAACCCCACTAGAATTACAACCATCTCTATGCATAAACATTTAACGTTTAAATTATTAAAACCCCACTAGCATTTCCACCAGCTCTATGCATAAATAATTACTTATACCATAAAGGGTCCTATATGAATTCGAGTTCAAAGCAGATGCATATGCCTTTATCGAATATAACACAGACTTTAGAATAAAGGTGGCTCTACATGTTAACTGTCTAAGTAATAGGCTTCGTGGAAAATGTCTATGGTTCAACTTTCGACCACTATTACCACAGTAATTAAAATAATGGTTAATGGTTGGCATCGTTACAAGGACCAACGATAACAGTTATCCATCCCAAGCTCGATAAAACGATGGAATCATATGGTCAAACCTTTAATTGAACTAGAGATGGGCACGACTAATGGGTATAGTTGCAACCCTAACTTAGTTTTCCTCACACTGTGCAATAACTTGGTATGAAGTTGAATAAAGGATTGTCAGACACTCGTTAAAACCTTTGTCTAATATATCAATGGCTACCTGCAATAGTACCTCCCTGGAGCTATTGCTCGGCTACCATGTCTAACACAAATCATACCACCTCCATCGTGTCACATGGCATTGTACCATTTTGTAATCCTCACTAAAAATTATCTGGCGAAACTGAGGTAGGTCATTGTAACCCTTCCCTCCAGAGATGTCGAGTGTTTGGCTTTGTGCATTACTCATCCCTTGGCTCTTCATTAGAAATAATGGAATTTCCATCCTGAATATCGGGGAACAAGGCTTTGAGAGGTCTGGTGTTCCTACTACACTCGAAAAGGTAAGTTCTCTCATGCCATTCATCACATTAGCAATGTAACTGTTTACTATTTCTGCAAAGTTTTACATATTGGTCCACTCCTCCCATTTTATGTTCTTGAACTAGGGTTTTACAAGGTTTCTCTAAGAGTTAGCAACTCCCTGGTTATCTCACTGTATTAATGCCTCCCCCTATAACCAAAAGTAATACTAAGTTCTTTCTCAGTCTTTAATGGTTTTACGCTTATCTTTATGGGATTAACTTTAACCTTCAACCTTGATCTACGAGAGATATCATGCCTCCATAACCATGTAACTTTGTTCTATAAAGTATGGCAGTACTAACAGATTGATAAACGAACTTGCATGTATACCATTGCATGCGTAGACTCCTTTCGCATCTGTGACTTGGTTAAAACGTTGTTTGTGTCCTGTGAAAAGGTTGAACGATAGAACCCCCCCATACATCATGTGTTACCTTCTAATTAATTGGTCGTTGGATAAGCCTCTGTTGTTTGTAATAAAATATTATTGTTAAAATATTTGCAAAGGTAAAAACACCTTGGTTTACCATCACATCAAAATACCTCTGTGTAATGTGCAACATATCCATTTTCTCGAGAACCTATGTTCGATAATTCTATGTTTACCCATAGATAAAAAGATAGAGTTTATTGGGTTTTGAATATCTCCATTCGCAAAGGGTAATGAGGCTTCTGTTGGCACAGTTGTGATCTCATTCCTTTTTTATTACTTATACTTTCATTTTTATTTAAACAAGTCCTCGGCATGCCTCTCGCTCAAGAATTCCTTGGTTAAAATCTTTCTATGGTTCCTACATTCACAGTGGCATAGGTTTCATATTTATGTTTCCTATTTTGGATTAAGTGTTGAGTCTTCGAACTAGTATCTCTTGAAGAGTTACGTGGTCGAGACTTACTGTGAAATATTTAACCCATGAATTTTACGATGTAAAGTCGAAATCCATCTCCTGTGGTTTCGCAACCAAGTGACCAAAAGGAACCAACACCCTCTCTCTCCCCCTCCCTCTATCCATACACCCTTCCCCCCCCACTCTCTATATATCTCACCTATATACCTCTCCCTTTCTCCCTCTCCCTCTCATTTCCC
>SNQJ01S0020084.1:39295-51059 GCA_010110895.2 Picea sitchensis
AGTTAAGGGTAAGATGAATCCTAAGCTACTGATTGTTCAAACATAGATTCAAACACCTGAGAGGAATACTTCTTATCAAAGGAGGGGATGACTGGCCCACCCTGAACTAAAAGTAGCATGTACAAGCACGCGACTATCACTTAAACAGCACCCGTGCAAACGCGTGTTGAACAAAGGCAGAGGGCATGTACACGCGGGATGACCTTGTACAGGCTGCATGTATATCTAAAATCTAAGGAAAAATATGAAAAAAGACAGACCAGACCAGGAAGAGACCTCTGGTATTGATAACCAGGATCCCTTGAAGGCTTGGATACTCTTTCTAACAGAAAAAAAAATAATGCAAGGAAAAATAATAAGGCAAAAAACAATCTGAGATAGGACTGTTAGCAACCAAGACTCAGAAAAAATTCCAGAAAACCCCTTGAGAATGTGTTATTCTGATAGGGAAGAGGAGGACTACCTCTAAGGTTCTTTGAACTCCTACACTCTGCTGCTATCTCTACAGCTAGCGTTCACATGCGGGCTGTAAGAGGATAGGGTGCGGGTACATGCGTTCAGGCCTTATGAAGGTCGTGTGTACCTTTGTGTGTTCTAAAAAACATAGTCAAGCAAAAGTCAGGGAAAGATGGTATGGAAAAACAGACTCCCTGCTAGCTCAGACCTTACAGAAACGAAAAGAAAATACAGGCAAGGAAAAAAAAAAAAAAACTAGTCTTTAAACTACCCAAAGACTAAATAAAAATTCCNACCCTACAAACTAGCAAATAGAGTTCAGACTTTGCATGCAGATTTGACCGAATAGAAATTACTTTCTACCTACATCCCTAGATTTAAATCCCCTTTTCTCATTAAATGCATGGAAATATCCACCTACCTTATTACTGGCGTTCGATGTCGATCCTTCGTTGTTCTTGATTACTTGTTCGCAATGCTCCTTCCAAAGATGACCTGCACTCAAGACAAACAACAACTACGCATGCATGCTACATCTATACTCACGGGTTAGAAATCAAACATAAACTAATCAAACCATAGAAAGTTCATGAATTGGGATGGGAAAAGAATTATCTTTATTACTTAAAGCAAGTCAACTTACAAAAGTTGAGACCGGCCACCACTCCTTGAACCTGATCCTGGGCTCCTCTTCTTATGTCCTTCAACTGCTTTTCTTTAAATCTCCTTTAGCATGAGGAAAGGCTAAAGGGTTGGGACAATGGAATACGTAAATGGGCAGATTTTCTTTGCTATATTTCTTCCTCCTCCAAATGGTACCCCTACGCCTTCTTTTATAGGCTAGAAGGAGCTAGGTTTTTGGATGAACCCTTGGCCATGCATGGCCGAGAGTTTCAGTTAACTCACCCATATCTTTTTGTTCCATCAGCAACTTTCCTTTTTTCGTGCTTTTGTAGGTACACTAGGGCTGTTGTGAGTCAGCCAGTGTGTACTCTCATGCAGTAATGGGTTAGGGCACATGGGCCTTTAGACAAGAGGATTTTCGAAGAGTTTTTCAACATAGTTTTGGCAAATAAGGGATATGAGTTGGCCTGATGCCAGGTAAGCATGTGTGGTGCAATTTAGGGTTATAACATAGCCCACCTATTCCAACTAGATTATTTTGGAAGTTTCCATGTCAGTACATCTTGTTGTACTTCCAGGGTCGTTTTGGGGCCCTAAAAAATGTTTTTTTATCTTGCCACAGTAAAATTATAGACAGAGTTAAATTTTGACGACATAATATGTATTTCTAGAAAAGATCTTTCCAACAGGCCTAAAACAGAGTTCTTACGAAAAAGTTACGACCCTGAGAAGCTAGGTTTTTGGATGTATAGGGTTTTGGCATTCATGAGTAATGTTAAAAAGGCCTCTAGAGCCTCATAGTAATCAATATTATTATACAAATGCATGTAGAAACCATATATCTTCTCATAGATAGCTACCATCATTCGACCAAGTTGTTTTTAGTTCTACAGTTTCAACCTATTTTATTTATTCAATAGAAGTTATTGTTCATTGGATATTTTTTATTAATCTCCATATCTCTTTGTTATTGTATTCAATGTGTTATTCATTTCGATCCACTCATAAATAAATATCAATGGTATCAGAGTGGTCTTCTCTTCATTCTTTTTTCTTTGTTCATGTCCTCTACAAGATCTCGGTACAAGAAGTTGGGACTTGAACCAGTCGAGCCTTTGCAATATCATTCACGTCGAGACCGAAAAAAACTCATGGGGGACAAGAAGAAAGATGATGGATTATGAGATCCTTTTAAATTATTACTATAGGAAGCCCTTGTGCAATAAAGGAATGAAATGATGGAAAATTTTGCACAGGTCCTTCGACGAATGCCCATAAGAGATGAATCTTCATCAAATGGCCACACAACCCTCTTCAAGGTACACGTACAATTTGATATTCCATTATTTGAAGGACTGATAGATGAAAACATTGTAGATAAATGGTTGAATCTGCTCGAAGGGTATTTTTTGGTACACAATTTTTTCGATAGGGAAAAGATTAATTTTGCACTCCTCAAGTTTGTCCCCCATGTTAAGGACTAGTGGGATACTTACTCTAAGAAAAGGGCCATAGAGGAATATGCAATATTTGTAGTCACCCCCACATGGTATTCCTTCATGGATGCCATTAAAGAATAATACTACCCTGTTGGAAGTTACAAGGACCATTACACAAGATAGACCACACTACATCAGGAAAGAGACCAAACAGTATCATATTTCACCAATATTTTCCATATCCTATGCACCAAATTGGGTATCAAAGACTCTGAATGATATCTCGTGCTCAAGTACTCTGGATGTCTACATAGATACAATCAGACATAAATGGAGTTTTTAGAAACTGCATCATTAAGCGCGGCTTATAGATATGTTGTCAAGATCAAGAAGAAACTAAAGCATAAGAGACAAGATTTTGGATCTACAAACTCCTCATAGTTGAAGTAGGTAAAAGGTGGCCCCAACCCACAAAACAAGGGACAGATCAAATATAGCTACTCTCAGGAAAACCGTTCCAATATGAAACCCAATAAGGGTAATGGGAATTCGAAGAAGGAAACGAAAAAGTGTTGTGAATACCATAAAATCCCTTGGAAAAACACTAAAGAATGTCTACAAGAAGTCACTAGGGGACGAGCTGAAAGCTTTCAAGTTAGAGGAAGATTCTAACTCTGAATCAAATCCAAAAGGTGGGAAGTAGATTATTGGTGTCGAACCTAGTGTCACTGGAAATACCACCAAATTCCATCCAAGAGGTAAATGGGGATCTACATCATTTTATTGTTGATAGCGGTAGTCAAAAGAACTTGATCTTAGTAGAGGTCGTCAAGAGGATGGACATGTCGATGACACAACACCCACAACCCTACACCATCATTTGGCTTTGCAAATGAAGAGATCTCTACATTATACAATAGTGTCATCTGTCATATGACATCAATCCCTTCAAAGATGAGGTATTGTGTGATATTACTCCCCTTGAAGTTTGTGATGTTCTTTTTGGCCTACCATATTTGTGGAAGCGACATGTTGTGTATGATTCTAGACCTCACAGTTTTATTACTACTTTGGGTAGACAATTGTATAGGATACTAGAGGTAGTACAACCTACTGCTATTCCTTTAATCTCTATTAAGCAATGCAGTAAGGTCATTTCACTTACCAGGAATTTCATCTTCTTTGTGATATGTTCTCATAGTAAATTGAAGGTCGATTCCACATATGTGACCTCTACTTAGATGCTCTCTATCTTTGAAACAAAAGCAAGTGGACAGGATCGTGGAAGAGTACAAATACATCTTTTGGTTACCCACTGGGGTACCTATGCACTGCGAAGTCAAGCATCCAATTGATCTAAGCCATAGTGAACCTATTCCTAATGGACCAGTCTATATTTTCTCACTGATGGAAAATGAAAAACTCAAGTGTCAGATCTAAGAGTTGCTTCAAAAGGTGCACATCTTACCCAACTCCTCCCCTTGTGGAAGCCCAATTGTATTGGTGCAGAATAAAGACAAGACCCAATGGCTCTACATTGATTATAGAGAATTAAACAAAATCACAGTCAAGAACCAAAAACCATTTCTTTGAATTGATGACCTTGTTGACCAAATCAAGGGGGGGAATTTCTTCAGTAAGATTTACCTAAAGTATGGATACCACCAAGTTCCCATCGAACCGATTGATGTATGGAAGACAAATTTCAAATCTAAAGAAGGTCTCTTCGAATGGTTGGTCATGTCCTTTGGATTATCAAATGCACCAACAACTTTCATGAGGTTGATGGATGATGTATTGAGACCCGTCACCAACTCTTGTGTGGTGGTATATATGGATGACATCCTCATATTCAACATGACTTGGTAGGATCACATGCAACATATTCAACAAGTTTTGAGCACTCTCTGGCAACACAAGCTATGTTCCAACCCGGAAAAATTCTCCTCTTCCATGAACAGGGTCCAATACTTGGGCTACATTGTTGATGAGAATGGGGTACATGTGGATCCAGCTAAGATCCAAGCCATCTGTGAATGACTCGCCCTGACCACTCTAATCGAGCTTCAAAGCTTCTTGGGAATTTCCAACTTCTACATAAGATTCATCTTGGGATTCTCCCATATTTCATGTGCCCTCAGCCAAGTGACCAAGAGCAGTGGAAAGGAAACATTCGCATGGGGGAAGGCACAAAAATGAACATTTGATGATATGAAGCATCACTTGTGCTCAACTTGAGTATTCTCCTTACCCTATCTGCAACAACCGTTCGAGATTGAGACTGATGCATCTTACTATCATGTAGGTGTAGTTCTCACTTAGCACGCGCATTCAGTAGTATACCATAGTGACACACTCTCAGATACCATCTGGAAATACCCCACCCATGACAAGGAAATCTATTCCATTGTGAAATCATGACATCAATGCAAACATTACACTCTCAGAAAGGAGACAATCATACACATTGATCACAATCCTTTGGAGTTTATACAGACATAGGGGAAGTTTTACAACAAACACCATCAAAAGTGTTCCACATACCTACAAAAGTTCCATCTCAAGATAAAGTATAATATTGGGAGCACAAGTCATGTCACTGACTACCTCATTCGACCTCCCATTATTTCACTCAACATTATGATGCATTCCTATGGGAATGAGGCATCCTAGTGGCCCCAACTTTATCAATGTGATCTTGACTTCTCCACCACCTATCACCTATTGGGTACAGGTGCGAATGTCACCAATTTTCACATTCAGGATGGACTATTATGACATCTGGGCCACCTCTATGTTCTCTCAAGAGAGAATGAAAATATGATTTTGGAGGCTCACTACAGTCGAATGGAAGGACATTTTGGCATGGAAAACATTGTGGTCATTCTACATAAACATTTTTATTGGCTAAAACTTCGACAAGACGTCAACAAGTATATTATATATTGCATTGTTTGTGTCATTTCCAAGCCAACCATCAATAGGCAAGGCTTATACACCCCTCTTCCTACTCTGAGAGGCCTTGGGAATCCATTTTGATGGATTAGATTTCTATCCTTCCATCCACCAAGAAAGGAAATGATTGTGTATTTGTGGTGATTGATCGGTTTTCGAAGATGGCCATTCTCATAGCCTACAACAAGAGAATCACAATGGCAGGTACTCCCAAGCTCATATTCGAATGAGTGTGGGTCCATTTTGGGATACCACAAACCATCATCTCATATTGGGACAACAGGTTCCTCAACACATTTTGGTCGAGTTTCGTGTCATTTTTGGACACCAAGCTCACTAAATACACTGCCTTTCCCCCCAAAACTAATGGCCAAACAAAGTTTGTCAATCGAATGATTGTGCACATATTGTGCATGTATAACTCTAAGAATCTACATGCATGAGATGAGAGTCTTCAAGATGTTCACCATAGCTACAACATAGCTCTCCATAGCTCCATTGGCCATAACCCATTTCAGGTGGGACTGGGACTCCAACTCTTGGGTCCCATTGATGTTTCACTACCTCCTGCAACCACACAGGAAGAATCCTCCCATGTTCAGTCTAAGGTCGACAAATCCACCAGATCAATTGAGAAAATTCAACACATCTTCCAAAAATTCCATGAGATTTTTTCGAAAGCCAATGCTAAGTACAAGGAGTTCCATTATCACCACTAGGTATTGTACAAGGTTCAGGTGGGAGACAAGGTCTGGTTACATTTGTAGAAAGAGCACCTTACATGGCTCCATCAGAATATTCTTCCACTTCACTATGGGCCTTACAATATAACCAAGGTTGTGGATGGCAATTATTTTGACCTCAACACTCCCCCCTTCTTATACACTAGTCATAGAACTCTCTTGTTATTCTTTTTGCAAAATATAATGCATAAATTCATGTTAATATAGTAATTTAGTGCATAAATGATGCAATCTCTTAAAAAATAATTTTGTTTGTCTGTGTGTGTGTATATATATATATATATATAGATAGATAGATAGATATATAGATAGATAGATATATTAGGTTTCACTAGTTTAGAGTAACTTTTGTTATTTTAAAAAAAATTAAAATTAAAAAATATTTACATATTCTTGAACTTATGATGTCACATGATGATACAGAATTTGATGGACTTAAAATAATAAAAATATTTTTTTAGGGTGTACATATTGATGAAATTTAAACAAAACACATTTGTACTTTATATATGGGTGGTTGCATGAAGTTGCCTCTCAAAATTGTTGTAATAGGAACACACACTAATTTCCAATTTTAAAAATGTTTACATGTTTCTCTTACAATTGTTTGGGCCTTTTCCCAACCTCCATGGAGTCCCCATGATCTCTTCCAAGTTTCCTTTGATCTGAAATGGATATGAACATAAACCAATGGTTGTAAGACTCAATATCTAAGGAAATTCTACAATTAAGGAAGGTTAGTAGCTATGTAAAAAACAATGAAAAGTAAAGTGGAATAAGACAAAGGAAAATAAAACATGAATTATTTAAAATAAAAATAAAAGTATAGGAGAGAAGAGATAGAGGAATGATTACTCGAAGCTCTATCTCTTGGCCTTTCCATTACCCCATATCTCCCTATCTCTTCTTGTACTTTCATTATCAAAGGATCTTTTGTACATGAGGAGAGAATGAAAAGGGGAAGAGGCTATGTGGATTATTTAATGACCATAGAGCCATGACCTGCACTGTACTAGAGATTACTAAAATAAAACTACTAAACAACCATTGAATATTGGTTTTCTCATTTCTGTTTCAAGGGTAAAAAAGGTCTCTTATGCATTTTTTATTTTTGTTATTTTTTTACTATGTCAACTTGTTTCTATGTTGATAGAATAACTTATTTTTATATCAATGGTTGCCAATGAATAATGAGAGTGAAAATGAGTGGGCTATGGAATCAACTTATGTATTTATTGCATTATTGGATTCCCTTGTCTAATACAAAGTATAACAACTTGGAATAAGGAACTACCAGTATCATAAGAAAGTAACACATGGATTTTTCAAGGTGCATAAAAAGTGGTCACAAGGATGATATGAGGTAAGGAGGGTTTTCATATATGTTATTTTTGGAGGAGAAAGTGTTGGATTACATAGATAATCACCTAGAGGGACAAGATATATGGTCCATATCAACACTCTACACACCTATCAACATGTTATATCCATGAAGGACCTCCCACCTTGGGTCACACCCATTGGAAAGGAGACTATAACCATTATTGGTGAAATGGAACATGCATTTTGTAATGTACCCCAAATTTACCAAATAAAAAAAAAATGTTAAGGACATTAAATCTCTTTTCCTCTTCGAACAACTTATTTCGAAAGACATGAAATTAATATATGTAGATATTGTTTTCGTCACTAATGACTTTCGCCAGGTTTCTGTTACCATTTTATCAATAAAGACAAATATAGTATATAAAAGACTATACCTATGAGTTATCCCATATTGCACAATAATCACACATATAACGGTTAATGGATAGCTTCACTATAACCTAGTATCAGAGTTACTAACATTCCCATTCACTAATGAAAGTATAAGGCTTAATGTTTAACTTATTAAAACCCCACTATAATTACAACCATCTCTATGCATAAACATTTAACGTTTAAATTATTAAAACCCCACTAGCATTACCACCAGATCTATGCATAAATAATTACTTATACCATAAAGGGTCCTATACGAATTCAGGTTCAAAGCATATGCATATGCCTTTATCGAATATAATGCAGACTTTAGAATAAAGGTGTCTCTACATGTTAACTGTCTAAGTAATAGGCTTCGTGGAAAATGTATATGGTTCAAATTTCGACCACTATTACCACAGTAACTAAAATAATGGTTAATGGTTCTCATCGTTACAAGGCCCAACAATAAAATTCATCCATCCCGAGCTCGATAAGACAATGGAATCAGATGTTCAGACCTTTAATTGAACTAGAGATGGGCACGAATAATGGGTATAGTTGCAACCCTAACTTAGTTTTCCTCACACTATGCAATAACTTGGTATGAAGTTGAATAAAGGATTGTCAGACATTGGTTAAAAACTTTGTCTAATATATCAATGGCTACCTACAATAGTACCTCCCTAGAGCTATTGCTCGGCCACTGTGTCCAATACAAATCATGCCACCTCCATCATGTCACATGGCATTGTACCATTTTGTAGTCCTCACTAAAAATTATCTGGCAAACCTAAGGTAGGTCATTGTAACCCTTCCCTCTAGATATGTCAAGTGTTTGTCTCTGTGCGTTACTCATCCCTTGGCTCTTGGTTAGAAACAATGGAATTTCCATCCTGAATATCAATGGAAAAGGCTTCGGGTGGTCTGGTGTTCCTACTACACTCGAAAAGGTAAGTTCTCGCATGCCATTCATCACATTAGCAATTTAACTGTTTATTATTTCTACAAAGTTTTACATCTTGGTCCGCTCCTCTGGTTTTATGTTCTTGAACTAGGGTTTTACAAGATTCCTCTAAGAGTTAGCAACTCCCTGTTTATCTCATTGTATTAATGCATCCTCCTGTAACCAAAAGTAATACTAAGTCCTTTCTCAGTCATTAATGGTTTTACGCTTATCTTTATGGGATTAACTTTAACCTTCAGCCTCAATCTGCAAGAGATATCATGCCTCTCTAACCATGTAACTTTGTTTTGTAAAGTATGGTAGTACTAACAGATTGATGAAGGAACTTGTGTGTATACCATTGCATGCGTAGATTCCTTTCGCGTCTGTGACTTGGTTAAAACTTTGTTTGTGTCCTATGAAAAGGTTGAATGATAGAACCCCCCCATGCATCATGTGTTACCTGCTAATTAATTGGTCTTTGGATAAGCCTATGTTGTCTGTAATAAAATATTCTTGTTAAAACATTTGCAAAGGTAAAAACACCTTGGTTTATTGTCGCATCAAAATACCTCTGTGTAATTTGCAACGTATCCAATTTCTTGAGACCCTATGTCTGAGATTTCTATGTTTACCCATAGATAAAAACATAGAGTTTACTGGGTTTTGAATATCTCCATTTGCAAAGGGTAATGAGGACTTTGTTGGCATAGTCGTGACCTCGTTCCTTTTTTATTACTTATACTTGCATTTTTATTTAAACAAGTCCTCAGAATGCCTCTCGCTTGAGAATTCCTTGGTTAAAATCTTTCTTTGGTTCCTACATTCATTCATAAGTTCACTTATGGTATTCACCGTGGCATAGGTTGCGTATTTATGTTTCCTATTTTGGATTAAGTGTTGAGTCTTCAAACTATTATCTCTTGAAGATTTATGTGGCTGAGATTTACTATGAAATATTTAACCCACAAATTATACGATGTAAAGTTGAAATCCATTTCCTCTGGTTTCGCAACCAAGTGACAAAAAGGAACCAACACCCTCTCTCTCCCTTTATCTCACTCTCTCGCCCCCTCCCTCTATCCCTACACCCTTCCCCCCCACTCTCTCTATATATATCACCTATATACCTCTCCCTCTCATTTCCCCTCTCCCCCTCTCTATCTCCCTTTCCCTCTGCCACTCTCCCTCTCTCTCCCCTTCTCTTTATCCCACTATATCACTACCCCTCTCCCTCCCTCCCTTTCTCTATCTCTCTCTTCCTCACCCTCTCTCTCCCTCCCTCTCTATCACTCTCTCTCTACACCTATACCTCTCTTTCACCCCCCTCTCCCTATCCATCCATTCATCCCTCTCATTACCTCCAACTCAGCCTACTCTTTCTCTCCCTCCTCCTCACTCTTCCTCCCTATCTCTCTCCCTCTCCCCCATCTATCCCCCAACCCCCATTGCCCCCTCCTCTCTCTCTCCCCCCACTCCCTCCGTCCATCCCTCTCTCCCCCCTCTCCCTCTGCCTCTTTCTCTCCCACTATTCCTCTCTTCCTACATCTCTCTCTGTAATATACCTCAAAAACTATCTAAAAAAAAAAATGTTTGTATAAATATCCTTGAATAGTTCGAGATTCAAGAAAGTAAGCTTCATGTTATAAAGATTAAGTATGAAAGTTTGCAAGAGTCCTTACTATCATCGACTGTCATTACCATTCAACTTAAAGTTCTCTGATCAATGATAAGTGTTTATTCCTCATTTCAATGTTTATTTCAATTCCTGTAATTATAATTACTTTCTGATCTATTTGTACTTGTAACCATTACCACAACCTTAACAACCCAAACAACTTTGGGACTTTATGGCCAAATCCTTACGCATTAGACCCTACAAACAACCCATTACCATATGTTTACAATACAAACAAATTTGGGGGTTGATGGCCTAGGCCTCATGCATTAGTCCATACACATAATCACACGATGAAAATGACCAAACAGACTTAGGTAAAAGTAGGGTATTAGTCTATACTCCTCTATGAAAATTTTAAATATAAACAGACCCCTATAGTTTTTTTTTTAAATATCCGAATACAGGATAGGGGTTAGGTAAGGCCTTACGGTTAAACTCAGAGTACGAATATTTCATAATCCTCCGATCATATTCAAATTCACCTTCACCATTGGATTTCAAGTACTGGGTCTCACACTTATTCCATATGTCCACTGGTTGTGACCACGAGCCTAATCAAAATTCCTTTCACACTTCGGCATTTAGGCATTTCGGTAGGTCGCAATCCTCAAAATGGGGCCAGATCAACAGTTCACAAAACTCCATAATCTGATCCCATCTTTTCTTAATTGAACGGTTGATGGGGTTTTCAACATTTTTCCCTTCGAGTCATTGTGACTCCAACATTATAAAGTTCATAATCACAAAATCTCTGAAGTGATCGGAAGGTTCACATAACCCACTCAAATGGACGGTTGATGGGATTTCAGAGTTTTTCCTTTCAGGTTTTCGAGACTCACAATAGTCCCTTTCAACATTTTACGACTTTATCATTCTTGTCATGAGTGTGCTTGACACCTCCAACTCCCGGTATCTGAAACTCTGAAATGGATATTAAGTCGTGGTTTCGCATTTCGCAATTTTATCATTCTTGTCATGATTAGTTCTGGTAATTAAACTGTGTTAATTCGATTCACTCCAATAATTTTCCAACATTTCAACCTATAAATTTTCATTAAACACCAGTTGTTATAAAGACGTGTAAATGATGTAGATGGTCTATAATAATTCTTGGCATTCGCAAGGTCACTTCCATACTTTATATATATATATATATATATATATATATATATATATATAT
>SNQJ01S0020084.1:94268-130723 GCA_010110895.2 Picea sitchensis
CTCTGTGTGGAAGGATTAGTGGCCGCCGCCAAAGACTGGATCAGACCACTGCTCGAGGTAGAGGTAGTCGAGACCATGGTGGCTTGGACCTGTGACGGTGGGTTAGGAGGTGGAACACCCCCCTGTGGTGACTGTTGTAGTGGGAATAGAAGAATTCCCAGAAGAAGTGGAAGCATTTGTTACCATTGCTACGTGTGACACTGTCTGGTGCCCATAAGGATAAATTTGTACGATGATGGGTGCCAAAATATTAGTGGTTGGAGTTTTGGGTGGACCGAGAGCTTCTTCTCTAAGGTATGAAATAGTTGGTTCCTCCGGATGTTGGTTGGGCACAGTTTCCTGTGGCCCGGTCGCTTCAAAGGACCCTTGTTGGTCTAGCTTTCGCCTTAGCGGTGGTGAGGGTGGCTCCAGTGTAACCAATGGCAGGACAAGAAGCCTTCATGACTGGCAGAACTCGTGATCCTCCATTGTGTGAGAAGATAGAAGACACACTAGGGCTTTCTATTCGTTCAAAAACATCACACACTAGAAAAATTCCCTATGAGATAAAACAAGCAATGAATAAACTATTTGAAAGAACAGTTACAACAACCAACACTAGAGAAACTTACCGATGCAAGTGAAACTCGAACACGGAAGCACCCTCCAGGTATACTCTACAAAGTGTGGCCCGATGTCTGTCCTATATATCGCGGTCTACCCCCGCAGTCACCTATGTAAGTCCCTAAAATTATGGCAACTAGGTTGCCAGTGCGTGAACAGTCACTAGGAGGGTACAGTCGATAATCAGGTGGACCGCAATGAGCAGGGTATCAAGCCCGAAACCTATCAAGGGTATCAAAAGCATGTGGCCTGGAAGGAAACTAAGGACCTCGAATGGATTCAAGACCCATGAAGCTCTGTGGCAAATGCAATCGCTGAAATCCCAAAACAAGCCCTCTATATGCATTCCCCACTACGCTTGATCTGGCTTTGGAGGGGTTATCTCCACTACCTTTCCGCACACGACCTCATGTTTAGACCTTGTGTTAGAGGGGGGTCCCGAATAACTTTCACAATACTGAACTTTTAACACTCCCTAGCACAAACTCTTATGTATGTTTTGTAGCCTTGAAGAGTTTCCTCTCCAACCTAAATCAAGGCTCTAGCCTAGACTAGTTGATGGACCCTACAAACATAAAATCTAGTTGATTTTAATTGATCGTTAATTTTTTATGGCTTGTCTTAAGTCAAAGGTTATGAAAGTGAAATTAATGATGTTTTGAGAGACAAAAGAAAAGATAAACAGAAAGTTGGAAACAAAATAACTTCTTCTTGACACAATTCTTAATCAACTTTTCAAACTAATTTTTTTTCTAAGATCTTTGAACAACAAACTCAAAACATGATTTCGCTCAACTATGAGCTACTTATTTTCCTAAGTAAACAACCAAGAACTTATGAAAGAAAAAAATTTCCTGGTTATTAATGCAAACCAACAACTACTCGACCAAACCAAGAAATAAAAGTTTTTTTTATTTTATTTTAATGCTCCCAAAGAAAAAAGGAAAATTGACGACAAGTAAAGACCAAGAAAACTTCTGGCCTAAGCGTAGATCACAAAGAGTCACTGAAAATAACACTCAAGTAGATTAAAAAGGACTCTCACACTTTTCTAAAAACCCTATGAAAGGAAAATTTTGAGGAAAACTTCTTAATGAAAAAAGAAAGCTATTGTTGTGATAAAAACTAAGTTGTCGACTGCTATGATAGAGACTAAGAACCCTTAGAGGTATAACTCTTGACAAGGAAAATGATGACTTCGTCTCCTTAAACAAGAATTTTCTCAACAGGCACGCTGCTGATAGTTCAACATCCAATGTGTGCATGCGAGATGTAAAAGGTCAGGGCACATGTACACGCATGCTAACCTTATGCAGACCATGTGTATCTCTACAACTCTTCAGAAAATGAAAAGATAAGTAATCAAACACTGGAAGAGACTATTGGTATTGAGAACCAAAATCTCTTGAAGACTCACAAACTTACTTTGTCAGAAAATAAAAAAAATACAAGGAAAATTTCATAGAACAAAACCAATTTGAAGTGGTACCTAAGCTACAAACTGCAAAAATAGAGACCATAATGAGTTTCAGAAAACCCCCGAGAAGGATCAGTTTTGACAGGGAAGAGGATGACTACCTCTTTAATAAATAAAAATTGAACTTAACCATGCTATTGTCACTTCATCGACTAGCGTGTCCACGTGGGCTGTGTGAAGGTTGGGCATGTGTACATGCATGCAGGCCTTATACATGCCGTGTGTACCTATGTGACTTCCCGAAATGAGAATGCAGCCAAGCAAATAAACCAGGAAATACTGGTATGGAAGACCAAAAACCCTACTAGCTTAGACTTTTGCAGAAACTCAAAAAAAAGGTGATGAAACCAATTTAAAACTACCAAAAAGTATCCCCAGAAAACCCGAGAGAAATCCCCAATACGATTGCCAATTCAGTTGTGAGTGGGAAATCCCCCTATGGACTAGCACTTAGGGTTTTATCATGCATGCATAAAATACCTAAAGATTCCTACTTTTTACCATCATCCCAGACCTAATCCCCATTATTCTTAAGCAAATACACATTTAAGAAGATCAAGTGAACATACCTTATTTTCGGCGTTTGATATCGATTCCTCTTCATGCTTGGTCGCTCTTTGACTGCAACTCTCCTCCCAAGGCTGACCTGCATTCTCAAAAGACAAACAAAGAACTCCACATGAATTTGATCTACAGATTAATGGGTTAGAGATTTAATCAACATGTATGCGATAAACAATGAAAATCTCATATGGTGGGACGGGAAAAGTACTTCTTTATTATTAAGTTCACTAAAGCAACTTACAATGATAAAGATGACCACTGCTCCACGAATCTGGTCTTGGGCTCCTCTTTTACTGTGCACCAACTGCTAACACACTTGCTTCTCTTCTTCGTTGAAATCACAAAATGGTTGCAGAATCTTGGGCAAAGGGGAATACGAATTCAGGTAGAGTTTCTTTACTATGTTTTTCCTCTTTTAGAATGGGACCCCTACCCCTTCTTTTAAAGGCTAGAAGGAGCTAGGTATTTAGTCGAATGATTGGCAATGCATGGTCGAAAGGTTTAGTTAACTTACCCAAAATTGTGTGTTCCGTCAACAACTTTCCATTTTTCGTGCTTTTGTAGGTACACGCTGGTTGTAGTGGGTCAGCTACAGTGTACACGCGAGCTGTAGTGGAGCATGGTGTGTGGGCCTTTAAAAAGGGTGTTTTTAAGAAGAGTTGTTCAATATTGGCTAGGCAAAGAAGGTATATGAAATGGCCTAATGTCAGGTAAGTATGTATGGTAAAAATTAGGTTTATAACAAAATGTAATAAGACCTTGTCTCCCACCTGAAACTTGTGCAGTATCGAGTGTTGATCATGGTGCTTCTTGTACTTAGCATTGGATTTCTGCAAAATATCATGGACTTGTTTCCAAATGTGCTGAATTCTCTCAATTAATCCGGTGGATTTGTTGGCCTTAGACTAAACATGGGAATATTCTTCCTATGTGGTTGCAAGAGGTAGTGCAACATCAATGGGACTCAACGGTTGGAATCCAAGCCCCACCTGGAATTGGCTATGGCCAATGGAGCTATGGAGAGCTATGTTGTAGATTTTTTGAACATCGGGAAGAATCTCATACCATGTACGTGGTTTCTTAGATTTATACATGCACAAGATGTGCACAATCATCCGATTGAATACCTTTGTTTGGCCATCGGTTTAGGGGTGGAAGGTAGTGGATTTAGTGAGCTTGGTGTCCAACAATGACCAGAGACTCGACCAAAATGTGTTAAGGAACGTGTTGTCCCAATTTGATATGATGGTCTGTGGTATCCCAAAATGGACCCACACTCGTTCGAAGAGGAGATTGGGAGTATCTTCCATTGGGTAAAATCATGAAGATGGGTAACACTCTTTCTTGTTTTATGACACTTTTTTTTTAAATTTTAACAGGTTCTTCAACTTCCGGTAAACAAAAGTATTTTTTTTATTTAGAATTTTACTTTTCTGTGAAAGAAAAATTTGTGAAGAATTTTGTTAGCTTTCTACTGACTATTTTTCAATTTTTTTTTATTGATACTTGATATGTCAATTTGGCAGTTGTTTGACAACATGTTCCTTAAAAATGAAGGGAAAGATAATGAGTTATTTTTTCCCACAACAATGTATCCATTATTAAACTTTTGTTTTTGACAAATGAAATATACTGCAACAATCTACATAGACTCTATTTTGTGATGACTATAGTTTTGAATCTAACGGATGAATATTAGAATTTCTAGAATTTTTTGAAGTTGACCAATCTGAAAAATTTACAGATTTTAAACACATGTTTTACTCCACAATGTATCTATATTAATTTTTACTTAAAAGTAAAATCTAAAAATACCCTTTTGAAGAGAATAGTTTAAGGATTATGAATATAAATTTTCCATAATTTTCCACTGTGTATTTTTAGAGATATGAATTTTTCATTTCACTTAATCATAATCTCACCTAAAAATATTATGTAGTGATTTTTTTATAAAATTAAATAAAATTAGATAAAAACAATGAAAATGAAAACAAATTATACCCAATTAAAGTAGATTCAATTTAAAAAATGTTGGTATCAATTCTGAAACTAAATTCTGACTATTTGTAGGAGTATGCTACCTCCAAAGATGAAGTAAGATGGAGAGAATTTGCAGTTTCCTAGAAACAATCCCATTTTCAGGTTTTCGGCCGAAATATTCTTTCAGCCAAAACCTAGTTTTTAATGAAATTCGTTAAAAATAAACATTTCGTCCAAAAACTCTTTCGGTCGAAATATGCTTACCACAGGAAAATACTTCATTCGAAAAAAATTGTACATGGATTTTGAGGGCACCGTTAAATTTGACATGCATATTTTCAGCCGAAAAAATTCCTAACATCATTTTTTCGGCTGAAAAATTGTCGCTAGGAATTTTGGAGACCCGATTGTCATGAAAGTGTTACCCAACTTCATGATTTTACGCCATTGTGATTCTCTTCTTGCAGTCTATGAGAATGGCCATCTTCGAAAAATGATCAACCACCACAAATATATAATCATTTCCTTTCTTGGTGGACGGAAGTCCACACATCTAATCCATCAAGATTGATTCCCAAGGTCTCTCAGGAGTAGAAAGAGGGGTGTATAAGCCTTGTTTCTTGATGGTTGGTTTGGCAATGACACAGACAATGCAAGATCTAATATACTTAATGTTGTCGTGTCAATTTTTTTTCCAGTAAAAATGTTTATGTAGAACGACCATAGTTTTCTCCATGCCAAAATGTCATGCCATCCAACTGTAGTGAGCCTCCCAAATCATATTTGCATGCTTTCTTGTGAGAAGACAAAGGTGGCCCAAATTACATGACAGTCCATCCTGAATGTGAAAATCAGTGACATTTTCTCTTGTACCCAAGAGGTGATAGGTGGTGGTGAAGTCCAGATCACATTGATAAACTTGGGGCCACTCAGATGCCTCATGCCCATAGGAATGGAGCACAGTGGTGAGTGCAGAAATGGGAGGTCAACTGAGGTAGTCAGTGACACAATTTGTGCTCCCGGTCTTATACTTGATGTTGAGATGGAACTATTGCAGGTATGTGCAACACTTTTGATGACGGTCGTTATGAAACTTCCCTTGTGTCTCTATAAACTACAGAGGCTTGTGATCATTGTGGTTGATTGTCTCATTTCCTAGAATGTAATGTTTCCATTGATGGTAGTCTTGCACAATGGAATACATTTTCTTGTCATAGGTGGATTATTTCCGGATGGTATCTGAGAGTGTCACTATGGTATGCTATTGGATGATCGTGTTGAGTGAGAATTGCGCCTACATCATAGTCAGATGCATCAGTGTCAATCTTGAATGATTTTTGCAGATCTGGTAAGGAGAATAGTGGAGTTGAGCACAAGAGATGCTTCATATCATCAAATGATCATTTTTTTCCTCCCCCCCCATGTGAAATTTTCCTTGCCACCGCCCTTGGTCACTTGGCTGAGGGCCCATGCAATATGGGCAAATCCCAAGATGAACCTTCTGTAGAAGTTGGTAATTCCCAAGAAAATCCGAAGCTCGGTTAGTGTGGTTGGGGCTGGTCAGTAATGGATGACTTGGATCTTATCTAGATCCACATGTACCCCATTCCCATCTAAAATGTAGCCAAAGTATTGGACCCTCTTCATGCCAAATTAATGAGCATTTTTCCAAGTTGGCATATAGCTTGTGTTTTCACTGTGTGCTCAAAACTTGTTGAATATGTTGCATGTTCTCCTCCCACGTTCTACTGAAGATAAGGATGTCATCCAGATATACCACCACAAAAGAGTTGGTGAAGGGTCTCAATACATTATCCATCAACCTCATGGAAGTTGTTGGTGCATTTGTTAAGCCAAAGAGCATGACCAACCATTCAAAGAGACCTTCTTTAGATTTGAAAGTTGTCTTCCATACATCAATCGGTTCGATGGGAACCTGGTGATAGCCAGAATTTAGGTCAATCTTACTCAAGAAATTTCCCCCCTTGAGTTGGTCAACAAGGTCATCGATTCAGGGAAATGGGTATTGGTTCTTGACTATGATTTTGTTTAATGCTCTATAATCAATGCAAAGCCGTCGAGTCATGTCTTTCTTCTGCACCAGTACAATCAGGCTTCTGTAAGGGGAGGAGTTGGGAAGGATGTGAACCTTTTGAAGAAACTCTTTTATCTGACACTTGATTTCGTCATTTTCCATCAACAAGTGATGATAGAATGGTCCATTAGGAATAAGTGCACTAGGGGTTATATTAATTGGATGCTTGACTTGGTAGTGAGTTAGTACCCGAGTGGGTGGCAAGAAAATCTATTTGTAATCTTCCACGATCCTATCCACTTGTTTCTACTTCAAATATTGAGAAGCTCCATGTAGAGGTCATAGATGTGGCAATGACCTTCGATTTACTGCGAGCACAGATCACAAAGAATATGAACTTCCTAGTATGTGAAATGACCTTACTGCATTTCTTAACAAATATTAAAGAAATAGTGGTAGGCAGTGCTACCTCTGGTATCCTATACAATTGTTTACCCAAAGTAATAATAACACCATGAGGTCTAGACTCATACATAACATGCCACTTCCACAAATATGGTTGGACAAAAAGAACATCACAAACTTCAAGGGAAGTAATATCACACAATACCTCATCTTTTAAGGGCTTTATGTCATATGATAGATGACATTATTGGCTGACATTGAGATCTCTTCCTTGGCGAATTCATCCAATGGTGTAGGGCTACAGGTGCGGTGTCATTGGCAGGTCCATCCGCTTGAGGACATCTGTTGAGATCAGGGTCTTCTGATAACTGCTATCGAAAATGAAATGAAGCAGAGCCCCCTTTACCCACATATGTGAGTGAAAGAGGCATTCCCCTTCCTTTGGTTCTTCTAGTTCGCTTGGATGGACTTTGGTGGTAGTGAAAGTCACACTAGGTTTGACATCGATAATCCACTTCCCTCCTTCTGGATTTGATTAAGAGTCATAATCTTCCTCTAACTCAGAATATTTCAGCTCGACCACTAGTGACTACTTGGAGCGACATTCTTTGGTGTTGTGCCAAGGGATTTTATGGTATTAACACTAATTTCTCGTGTCCTTATTCAACTTCTCATTACCCTTCTTGGGTTTCATATTGGACTGGTTGTCCTAAGAGTAGCCATCTTTTCTCTGCCCCTTTGTTTGTGGGTTGGGGTGGCCTTTGCCCTCCTTTGACTGTGAGGAGTTTGCAGATTCAAAATCTTGCCTCTTCTGCTTTCATTTCTGCTCGATCTTGACATCATATCTATAAGCCACACCTAGTGATGCGATGTCCAAAAACTCCATTTTTGTCTGAATGTATCTATGAAGACATCCACGGTATTTGAGCACCAGATGTCATTTAGAGTCTTTGATAACCAATTTGGTGCACATGGTATGAAAAATATTGGTGAAATCCAGTACGATATGGTCCCTTTCCTGACGTAGCATGGTCCATCTTGTGTACTGTTCCTCATAGCTTCCAACATGGTAGTACTATTCTTTAAGGGAATCCCTGAAGGAATCCCATGGGGGGCCGACCACAAATATTGTATATTCCTTTGTGACCCTTTGATCAAAGTAAGTATCCTGCTATTGGGCCCGTGATATGGTTAATTTAATAACGATAATTAGATCCTTTTTGACCAAATGTGTATGTGCATTTTCCCGTTTTGAAGATTTTTGAAGAGTTTTTGTGTTAAATCCCCGTGGTTCATACCAGGTATGTATGCTTAATTTTTTATGATGGTTTTGAGTACAATTCAACATGTTTTAATGATTTCAGGAAACTAATTTGCGTTCTATGTGTCACAAGGAAAAATCACAGGTCATTTGTGCATCCGACACACCGTTCGATACTCCATCTGGCACTACGTCTTGTACTAAAACCATGGGAAATTTGGCAGTTATCATATTGGTGGCCAACGATGGGAGAATCAAAGACATGGGCTTTCTTTGTGCTCATGGCCTCCATCTACTGAGCTTCTAACAACTCAGATTGGGTTGTTATGCTGGGCGATTATTGGCTTGCCTTGTTTCTAGAAGTAACCGGTGGTTAAGACACATTGAATGAGATTCGTTATTTTTAGAGGAGGTTGACCCTTCCAGTGGTCGACCTCTCAGCTTTTAAAAATTATAAATACCACATCAGTGGTTAGACATATAGCTAGGAGATCATAAGAATAGTTAAGCTCTGTTTTTCCAATTCTAGACATATTTTGCTAAAAATGTGTAAAACTGCGATTTTGATTTTAAATGTTGAAATTGTGTTAATTGAGCTCGTGATTCATCCTTGAAGAGTATCCATGACCTACTGGGGGGGCCACTAGTAGTCTGGGTGAATATTTAGCTAGTTTTCTTGTGAATTTGAGTAGTGTAATCCTCATTTTGTTTATTTCCTGTACATGAGTTTTTATTGTGTTTATTTACTGTATAAATTGTTGTTCATAATTTAATTAGTTTAGTTCAGTTTTGCAGGTTATTATGGAGGCTAGTGTTAATATGCAATGCTCTGTTAGTTGATAGGAAATGAACTTGCAAGTTCTTAGTTACTAAGCCTGTGTATAATTAGAGGAGAGCTAGATTTTCTTTATGCTGAAATAGAGTATAAAAACAGAGTTAAAACAAAGTTTCTAGTTTATGGTTTCTTTGGCAAGCTTCGGTGGATGGATAGTTGTCAATTTTAGTTTTCATTGCTAGTTTGTTTATCTAATTTCTATTTAGTTTTCTCATCTAGTTGTTAGATAGTTTTCTTATTTCTTTACTTGTTATGTGCTGAAATAGAAATAAAATTTGATTTATGATTTATGAGCATTTCCTCTTTTGCAATTTGAATTGTTAAAATATAATTAGTCTAGTTTACTTTATGCAATTTCCTTTTCTAGATCTAGATTGCAATTTTAATTCAAAGCTTGATTATTTAGTTTAGTTCAGTCATGAATCTAAGTAGTATGAATTTGCCTAATTAACATATAATGCAATTGAATTAAATAGAATAGTGTTTTTATACTGTTCATGATTAATGCATGATTGAATAATCACATGGATATGAAGGATAGTTGATGTTGCTTCTATAATGGCTAAGTTCTCATTGTATTTTCTAATTCAAACTTTTCATTTTGCTATCTAAGTCAATATTGATTTTATACCTCTTGAGTTATCATTAGTTGTTAAATGCCATCTTGATATTATAAGACACCAGAGACATTTACATAACCATCAACACTATATTTGAGTTTCCTTGCTCTTGTAGATTAGAGAATAGTCTTCTTGCTTTGGTAGATTAAAGAATAGTCTCCTTGCTTTGTTGATTACTTTTATTGTCATGATGATTTGAATTTAGTAGATTAAGATTTCCTTTCATAAATTAGAAGTAATTGTGAAGTTTAATTTAAGAATAGAGTTCACTTGCTTATTAGTTTGATTAGTTGATTATTGAGTAATATTGATTAGTTTACTTGTTGTAGAAGTTATCATATGTTAGTTAGTTGATTGCTTGCTTATTTATTTTCTTTGATAAGGTAGTTGCTTGCTTATTTACTTGCTTTAATAGGATAGTTGCTTATTGAATTTGAGTAGGAAAATTAAGTTAGTTTGTTGTTGTTATTTCTTTTTAGGTAGATTAAATAGATAGTTTGCTTTTTATTATTGTCATGATTAAGTTAGTTTTCTTTAAATATGGTTTTCATTTGCTTTCTTAGGACTATCCATCGATCCTTTGTTCAAAAGTTACTTAGGGTAAATAGTTTAAGTTTCTTAATAGGGTTTGATCATTAATAGTATTTTCTTGAATAGATTATCCCTTAGATAGCTCATCTCCTTAATTAGACTATACTACCTCTAGCCTTTCTTCCTTGGAACATATAGTGCTACAACTATAAGTTTAGTTACCTTGGATTGACAATTTAATTGAGGGTTTTAGTGTGTTTTTAGTGCATATAGAACACCCATCACCCACCAGTCCTTAACATGGGGGACAAACTTGAGGAGTGAAAAAGTAATATTTTCCCTATCGAAAAAATTGTGGACCAAAAAATACCCTTTGAGCAGTTTCAACCATTTATCTACAACATTTTCATCTATCAGTCCTTCAAATAATGGAATATAAAAATTTACTTTTACCTTAAAGGGGGTGTGTGGCCACTTGATGAAGATGCATCTCCTGTGGGCAACTGTCGAAGGATATGTGCAAATTTACCCATCATTTCATTCCTTTTTTGCACAAGGGATTCCTCGAGCAATAATTTAGAAGGATTTCCTACTCCATCATATTTCTTCTCATCCCCCATGAGTTGTTGTCAGTCTTAGTGTGGCCGATATTGCAAAGGCTTGACTGATTCGATTCCCAACTTCTTGTACCCAGATCTTGTTGAGGACATGCAAAAAGAAAAACAAATGAAGAGCAAACCACTCTGATACCACTGATATAGATTTATGAGTGGAACGAAATGAATAGTAGATTGAATACAATAACATAGATATATGGAGAATAACAACAGATATACAATGAACAATAACTTCTATTGAATAAAGAAAATAGGTTGAAACTGTAGAACTGAAAAAAACTTGTTGGAATGGTGGTAGCTATCTATGAGAAAAGATGTGGATGATACGTGAAGTCATCTAAGAATAGTGATTACAATGAGACTCTAAATGCCTTTTTAACATTAATCATGAATTCCAAAACCCTATACATCCAAAAAACTAACCCTAGGAGATGAAACACCAAAATATATGTGGGCACCGATGGGTAAGTCCTCAACTTTCCGGGGTCATAACGTTTGCATACGACCTTCGTTTTAGGCATGTGATAGCCCATTGGAAAGATATTTTTGAGAAATACATGTTATGCTGTCAAAATCAAACTCTATCTACAATTTGACTATGACAAGCCAAAAAAACATTTTTTAGGGCCCCGAAATGACCTTGGAAGTACAAAAATATGTACTAACATAAAAAAATCCAAAATAAGCCATTTGGAATAGGTGGGTGGCCACCAATATCCACTTGGATGTTGTGTAGGGCTTCAGTATAACCCTGAACCACAATTACAAAGAAATTTCATCATTACAGATAAATGTGTTGAACTAAAAATTGTCAAGAGAAGCCAGTTGGAATAGGTGGGTGGCCACCAATATCCACTTGGATCACCAAGAAGATGCAATTCACCTAGGATCAATAAATATGTTTTCCTATATTTGGTTTTCATTTGGACCAAGTTTTCAAAGATGATTCCCTTCATTGCCAAATATTTAGTTTCTCACCTTCCTCAGGAGGTCAAAGTAGGAAGGAATATTATGTGAATATTATTCTCTATTCTTATATAAGGGAAAAACTAAAAATGTAAAAGGAATGGGAAAAGGGGGTAGTTGTAACATTAGTAGCTATAAAGCTCCATAATTATGGAAATCTAACAATATTTCTTAATTAATAAAATGAAGTCTCATGTAAGGAGATAAGGGAGGGGGGGATGGAGAACCAAATTTGAGTCATGTATAACTATTTATCAGGGTTGAAAGTGGATGATAAAAGTCTTTGCTTGTTATTGTATTTCTCATATGAACTATTTCTTTAGATAAAAATAATGGCAAGAAAAATCATGATTTGTTCATATAATGGTGCACTATTGCTTATTATTTTTTGCAAATGTTTTTAGTTTGTCACTACTGCGAATTGTCATTTGTAGAAGATGATTATGAATGAGTTATGATCCTAGTAACAAGAACATACCCATGGTAATCTATATGTGAATGTGTATTCTAGTATGATTTAATTATGTAAAATAAGAACTATATTTATTTTTCAAATTGAATTATATGCCTATAATCACTTATTTTAAATTTGTTAGAATAATAATGTAGTTGCACATAAAAATAGGATTGCATCAACATGTTAGTATAGATTTTCATTTAGGATTTAGTCTAATTCTGGTGAAATCGTGTCTCTTAAGAGAGTAATTCATAGAGTTAGTGGAAATCAGGCCCACATACTAGTGGAGAATGTCATAGGAAATGACAGTAGGTATGATTGGGACCTACCATCATGAAACTGTCCCTCATGTTGATGAAGGGAAATTTCCCTACGTTAACACTAAATTATCCCTCAAAATATTCGTTAACTTAAAATTTTGATCCATTCTCTTTAGATGATCCTCCCCATGTCTAGGTTTCTTATTTTGATATTAGATCTTCCGATAGTTTGTATATGGGAATTTATCTTATAGGTGTCCATACATATGGAATTATCTACACCTAAAGGGGATGCCTTCATAATCTATAGTCAAGTGAAAATGGTAAAAACCTCTCCTTATTTCCCTAGTTTATGTTATCCTTTTTCTTATATGCATACCCACAAGTATATGTGTCAAACCAAGATACTCTGACTCATGATAAGACAAACAAGATTCATAAAAAATGACGAGGGAATTATTTATTTCATCGAATACTTCACCTCACCATCTAAGTTGAGGGAGCCTTGAAAGTCTTACCCAAAATAGGAGGATAACCAAATGAGTTTATCTTTCATCAAAATCGAATTGCCACTTTTTGAGAAAGAGTGGTTGTGCTCCCCACTTTCACCTTTTGTGAAGTGTTTTTTCAACCTCCATAATCAAGAAAATAAAAAACATCCACCCTCTTACCAAATTTAATGTTCGATCGGTGTAACTTGAAATGGCCTTGAAGTTATATTTTGTCCATACCTTCAATGTTTCATTGGTCATTCTTCTACGTGGGAATATACCTACTAGCACCAGGTCCATCATCTCCAAATTCTCACTAAGCATTATCTTTTATCCCATAAGTAGGTTGATAGGATCCTATTTAGTTTTTAGAGATCTATTATGCTTTTCATTCCGTCCCACCCTCCACGTTTTCTGACCCTAAGCTATTTGATACGGGGTTACAAGATCCACTCACATGTTGTTATTCCAATAGTTCTCTAATGAATATTGACTCTGTAAGCCAATTATTTCTTTTGTCTATGCCATAGAAGGGGATTTGAAAATGTTTGCAAGTATCAACTATAGAAAAATCATTGACGACACTATCATTAGACCATAATAACCTCCTTTAATCTCCTAACCTTTGGACTAATGTCCAAGTATCTTCCAAAAATGACCCAACACACTTCTTAGGTGGATTATCATCCCAACATTGAAACAACTTTGGATTTACATTAACCAATCACGTCACCTATACTCTTGATAGATCATCATCCATCCCATATGTAGTGATTATAAAAAGTGTAATATCCCCCCCCAAAAAAAAAAAAAATATTAAAGTTTGTATGCACTTGGGAATTTATTTTCGTTTTTGGCAAATTCGTATTTGGAAAATGATTGACATTTATGGCAATTCCGAATTTGGAATTTGATTAATTGTAATTAATTATTGTGACTGTTGGGCAACAATTTGATTTGCCCAACCAACTCTCTGACAATGACACATGTAAAAGACAAATCTTTTTAATATTAATTGTCCAAGGACAAACATAATAGCCAGGTTGAAATCAGCTGACCGTGACTCCATGAGTGGGTAACAGACTTGAACTACCTCAGGGTTGAATTTTACAAGTGGAAAATGAAGAATTTGACCACTAGCAGCCCCTGAAAATCAGGGATTTGTAAAGCTGTGAAAATTCCCAAAGGGGGAGAAAGACCTAGGCACAAGATTCTTTTTGATATACAACATATGGGAGGAGGCAGGACATTGTGAAGTATGCTGGAGAAAGGATATCACTTGTGTAATAGACCTCAAAATAATCATAAAAAAAAAAAAAATCTTCCAAGGGGCAATAATTCTAAACTTGTAAGAGATGGATTTATAATAAAGAGGAATATCCTTGGGTACTTGTGATTCTCATGTTCAAATTATTTTTCTAGCAATTACCAAATCGAAGTCAATTGTTTACTCTTCAATCCTTCTTTAAGTTATACTAGGCTTTTGTAAGAGGTTAAGGGTTTTAACATTTGTAATGGTAGGGGAATGGACATAGGATTAGGGTTTAGGTTTCTAGCCCCTCCTTAATTTCATAATTCCATATGCGTGTGCATGCCTAACTTCAATAACCTGACACAACCTTTAAAACCATATCCCAATAATCGAACTCGTTGTTTATTGTTGGATTTAACATTTTGGGCTGCTTAAATAGATGTTACGGGATTGATATCTTTATTTTCATTAATCCTTCGTTTGTTTGAGATACTTTCCTTCGCCACATAGACCACTAACTTACTAGTCTAGATACGAGCCCCAAGATGGAAGTTAAAGGAACTTTACTAGACCTATCTAGTCTATGCCCCGACACTAGTTGGACTAGTATCGACTAGAGATTAATAAATATGAAACATAGGTTTTGAATAGACCTAGGTTGAATCCTCGTAAATGTGATTGGAGGCGTTGACAGTTGGAAATAAATTCTCTGACTGACCGTTAAAGGAGGTGGGTGAGGGACGAGGGCCAACTTTGTACCCTTATTCAATCCAAACATTCCATCTCGCTCAAAGAACATGGCCCACTTCTTGTCATACCCACTACATTCAATATGCATAGTTTTTTTCCTGTTTAGGGTAGTAGCCCATGCTCATTTACACACTATTCAGCCTAGTTCGCAAAGGGTTCAATGTTTTCGTAATGTTTCTTTTTGGTTTTACTTCATGAGGTTTTTGGGGTAAGGAGGGCCTTCTGACTGTAATGCCATCGATAAGTGTCAGTCTTATTTTTCATATTCATTCAATAGTTGTTTCACACTATAATCCCTTGTGTTACAGTTTTATTTTGACTATTCTCATGATTTTCTTAGACGCGTTTTGCACGAGGGGTAATCTACCCATAGGCCCTTATCACCTCCCTCTACCCTAAATGTTCTTTTTCCCCTTTGATACGTAGTTGTTTTTATTTGTCTTGATTGCATACACAGACAAGGATTTTTCCTTTTCCCCCTTTTCCTACTCCCAAAACTTATTGACGAGTTCTTAAGATTGAAATCTCTTTGAATAGGAGTCTCCCGAATGGATATCAGTCATGTTAACCATTTTGTAAGACTCGGACCATAGTTGGGGCTAAAGAGTATTCAGGTTGTTTTCTTCGCGGCCACTTATTTATAATATAGAGGTGTGCGAAGGCATGTATACTGGAGTTTTGTCATTGTGTTGTTTTCTACAGGTTCCTTAAATTTCCTTTGTAATGTAATAGATAGAATAATGGTTTTGTACATTTCCCCCTTTGACCTAAACTCGGGTGTTTACTTTATTATGTGGCTTATATATATATATATATACTGTACTTCATTATTTATTTCTATATTGTTACTTGATTATTCTCGGATTCTTGTTATTAATGATGGACCCTTTGTTTTGCAAGGGAACCCATCAGAGAGGTTTGGCTTCCTCCACCCCTTCGGGTCTGGATGAATACATGATGGTCCCAGCAGGGAAGAGTTCGGGTTTTCCCACCTGAAGTTAAGTATTTTCTTCAGTTGTAAATTCCATTTTATCAAATCCTTTCCTTTCTGATTGAACGGATTATAATGACTATGTCAAAATGTGTACAGGGTTTCGGCTACGTGGCTACAAGGTGGACTGCCACTGTTATCCACATGAAAGGTAAATGCGTTCTGTAATGCCTTCCTCCAGAAATCTAGGCGACTCAACCCTAAAGGATTTACTCTCTGTGCTAGAGGTCATTCAAGCTGTGTTAATTTTGTTGTTAAATTTTACGGCCCAAATGAGGGTCGATTTTGAAACTAAGGATTTGCCCGAAAGGCTCAATTGGATGTTATAACTTGAGAATTAAAGAAGTAAATACGATTTACATTCTATTACCATCAGAGTAATATAATTTTTAGATATTTATCTCATGTAGCTTCACTATAATCCTTTTAACTTTGTACATTCCTGGCAAATAGGACATGCTAGGTGTATAAACATTTATATTACAGCTGTAATATTTCAGACTGAACTCATAATTAAAAGGACTTACTACTTAATTCAATCCGAGATGAATCCAATTATTTTTGTTCTTGCTCTATCGTACTTCTGTGCATGTTTGAAAACTATATGATTTCCTATCACGAAGGTGTTGACTGGCACATGTCTTAGGTTAACTAGACAAAGTGGGGTTTTTTAAAGTTTGTGAACTTTGTCGTTGATGTATGGGTTATAATTATTTATAGAAGTAATCCTATGCACAAAGACACTCTATGAGGTGCAATATATTTCCTTTGAAATCTATGATAGTATTTATGTCAAACGAAAAGAAAAAGTATACTTGACTGCTGCTGTGAAATTCTGCATATATATATTTTTTTCACGACTTCCTAAAATTTTTGTCCGTTTTATTGGTGTTATTACTTTCATTTTGTGAGACAGTATATAAAAAAGGGGTTAAATAACCGTTTCACCTAACAGGATTCCGAAAGACTAAATTTATGAGTTGATATGCGTATAATCTATAAAAAGGGTTTGGTACTATGGTGAGATCTAGGAGGGGTCTCCAGACTCTCCAATGGGGTATTTCCTTTACTCATAAATGTTTGAATTTCTATTGACAATGGCTACTAGTACAATAGGACAACAATTTTCTGTGTAAAGTAATTTCTATTATATTCACTAGATTCTCCTTTAGTCAATATTGATTATACAAGACACCAACCATAAATAGATCTGTACCTCTATGTATATACAAATATATAAATTTCATTCCCATATTAGTTTATAAACATATACCGATGTTCCATAGGATCTATGTTTGGTTTTCTAGAAATTTAATTACAGAAAGGAAAATGCCCCATTGACGTTAATATATTCCATTACATATTCAGTTATATAAATATAATTATAGGTGCTTTCATCTAGAATTCTGATTACAGGAGGGACAATTCTAGAGTTGAAATGTCTATCACAAACTTCCCACCAACACACAGATTACATCCACAAAAATATTTTACCTTCTGTAACAAATACATTTCAGCAGTCAGATGTAAACATTCAAGAAGACATATTACAACAATATATATATGCCCCTTCACACAGATCCATTACAACAAATAGACATGATCATTCAAATAGTTGCATCACAGTAATTAGATATAATCACCCAACAGATACATTACATCAATTAGACATATCCATTCAACAGAGGAGGGAGGAAATTACATATCTTGAATGATCTGCGGGACGACAAAGGGAACAACCATGTTCCTCCCAATCGTATAATAGGGAAACCAAACTAGTTACCCGATTCACCCCCAAGCCTGACCATGAACCCATGAGGGCAAACTTGGAATCTCCTCCTTCGAAATGTCCTTCAGTTTCAATAGACTTCTCCTACCTCACACCCAATCAATAATGTTCATAACACCAAGAATATCAGTCCTCTTTCTTTTCCCCATCATACTAGGCAACGTCCTGCCTCCTTGCATATGCTACTTAACCAAACAAATCTTTTTTGCCTAGGTTTTTTTTTTCCCCCTTGGGAATTTTCGCAGCTTTCTAAATCCTTATTTTTCAGGGGTTTCCAATGGACAAATCTCTGATTTTCCACTTGTAACAATCATCCCAGAGGTAGTTCCAACATGTTCCCCACTCATGGAGTCATGGTCAGCTGATTTTAACATGGCTGTTCCATTTTTCCTCCTGAAATCAATATAAAATATTATGTTTTCATACAAGTGTCATAGTCAAATAGTTAGCTGNATCATCCCAGAGGTAGTTCCAACATGTTCCCCACTCATGGAGTCATGGTCAGCTGATTTTAACATGGCTGTTCCATTTTTCCTCCTGAAATCAATATAAAATATTATGTTTTCATACAAGTGTCATAGTCAAATAGTTAGCTGAGTCAAAATAGATCTCTGCACAACAGTCATAATATTTAATTACAATAGTCAAATTCGAAATTCGAAATTTCCATAAATGGCAAAAAATTTCAAAATTCGAATTTACTAAAAACGAAATAATTTTCCAACAAATTTAAATTTCAGAAATACTTTATTTTTGGGGGATGTCACAACTTGTTGTTATGAACACTGTTCTGAGTGTGAGTCAAGGGGATTTTATTATCTGAAAAGGAGGACTATAGCGAAAGAGGATCATTGGAATTCTTCCTTATGGACTCATGGTCATGCTAGGGGTGAACAAAGCAAGTAGTTTGGTTGTTTTGTTCTACGGTTGGGTGGAACTTGGCTGTTCCATTTTTTAATCTCAACACTTTATTCAGATATGTACATCTACTTACTTCCTGATTGAATGTTTTGTTGATTAATAGTTGGTAGAATGAAATAAATTTTAGAATAATCCTTACAATTTGACTTGATTCATCGAGTAAAGTTAAGAAAGCTATTGTGAAGTTTTAGCTGTAATGAAGTTGATTTATGTATATATATATATATATATATATATATATATATAGGATATGCACTATAGCTAAACAAAATATAAATATTGTTGTGTTAATTCATAACCTTTAATAGGTATGTAGATATATATATGTATATGCATTCTCTTATGGAAAACTTGATCTTTACAATGTCAAACGAAGTTATGGAGATGATTAAAACACACACACACACACACACACACACACACACACACACACACACACACATAACACTATAGACATAAACCTAGAAAGTTAGTTTTAACAGAACCGGTGGGACCCTGCATCACTATAAATAGAACCCGGGAAGTTAGATTTAACACCAAGAGATGGAACTTGAATACCTTTTCAGTGAGGAAACCTGGTGGATCCATTTTTTCTCGGAACAATTTAAGTCTTGCAATAGGGGAAAATTGCAAATTAGTAAAACAATGTTAAGAGAAAATCAATGAGAGTAAATATTGAAGATTTAATTACATGAACAATACTTAGCTTGATATTTGGCACGAGTGCAATTCCCACCAACGTCACTGAGAAAACTGTCCATAGGACTGAAGGGGAGGAGTGGACCCATAAATTTATGATGGGTACCCTTGCAAGTAAACAGGGGTCCCATCATTAGTTTGGCAGCTGGAATAATTGAATGTATGCACTAAAATGTAAATAAGCAAAGAAAAAGTGCTAAACAAGTTAATACATTTCATAACCAGGATGAAAAAATTCTCACAATTTAGTACATATTCCACAGAGACTATTTATTTCCCAGTTGAGTACATCAATTACTATTTTTATCTACTGAAGAAATGAAATTAGACAAGTGTAAACACATAATTTCAGAACATAGAGCTTAGAGTAAATCATTTAAAATAAGTTTAAATTCTCGAACTTTTACACACAGTGGAAGTCGTATGACTATAGTAATTCTTGTACAAGTATGAATAATGCGAATAATTTTAGAGTAACAAAGCAGAGTACTAAACTCTACACATTAGTAGGAAGACCTTACCGAAACCACAGGAAATGGATTTCGAATTTACATTGTATAATTCGTGGGTTAAATATTTCACAGTAAGTCTCGGACGCGTAACTCTTCAATAGATACTAGTTCAAAGACTCAACACTTAATCCAAATCAGGAAAAATAAATATGCAACCTATGCCATAGTGAATACCATAAGCGAACTTATGAATTAATGTAGGAACGAGAGAAATATTTTAACCAAGGGATTCTCGAGCGAGAGGCATGCCGATGACTTGTTTAAATAAAAATGAAAGTATAAGTAATAAACAAAGAATGAGGTCATGACTGTGCCAACAAAATCCTCATTACCCTTTGTGAATGGAGATATTCAAAACCCAGTAAACTCTATGTTTTTATCTATGGGTAAACATAGAATTTTCGGACATAGGGTCTCGAGAAAATGGATATGTTGCACATTAAATAGAGGTATTTTGATGAGATGGTAAACCAAGGTGTTTTTAACTTTGCAAATATTTTAACGAGAATATTTTATTACAGACAACAAAGGCTTATCCAACAACCAATTAATTAGCAGGTAACACATGATGCATGGGGGGGTTCTATCATTCAACCTTTGCACAGGACACAAACAAAGTTTTAACCAAGTCATAGATGAGAAAGGAATCTACGCATGCAATGGTATACATGCAAGTTCCTTCATCAATATGTTAGTACTACCATACTTTATAGAACAAAGTTACATGGTTATGGAGGCATGATATCTCTCACAGATCGAGGCTGAAGGTTAAAGTTAATCCCATAAAGATAAGCGTAAAACCATTAAAGAATGAGAAAGGACTTAGTATTACTTTTTGTTATAGGAGGAGGCATTAATACAGTGAGATAACTAGGGAGTTGATAACTCTTAGAGGAGCCTTGTAAAACCCTAGTTCAAGAACGTAAAACCAGAGGAGCGAACCAAGATGTAAAACTTTGCAGAAATAGTAAACAATTACATTGCTAATGTGATGAATGGCATGCAAGAAATTACCTTTTCGAGTGTAGTAGGAACACCAGACCACCCGAATCCTTTTCCACCAATATTCAGGATGAAAATTCCATTGTTGCTAACGAAGAGCCAAGGGATGAGTAACGCACAGAGCCAAACACTCGACATCTCTAGAGGGAAGGGTTACAATGACCCACCTCAGTTTCGCCAGATAATTTTTAGTGAGGATTACAAAATGGTACAATGCCATGTGACACGATGGAGGTGGCATGATTTGTATTGGACACGGTGGCCAAGTAATAGCTCCAGGGAGGTACTATTGCAGGTAGCCATTGATATATTAGACAAAAGTTTTAACCAATGTCTGACAATCCTTTATTCAACTTCATACCAAGTTATTGCACAGTGTGAGGAAAACTAAGTTAGGGTTGCAACTATACCCATTAGCCGTGCCCATCTCTAGTTCAATTAAAGGTCTGACCATCTGATTCCATCGTGTTATCGAGCTTGAGATGGATGAATGTTATCGTTGGGCCTTGTAACGATGAGAACCGTTAACCATTATTTTAATTACTGTGGTAATAGTGGTCGAAAGTGGTTTTAATAATTTAAACATTAAATGTTTATGCATAGATATGGTTGTGATCCTAGTGGGGTTTTAATAAGTTAAAAATTAAGCCTTATACTTTCATTAGTGAATGGTAATGTTAGTAACTAGGAGACTAGGTTATAGTGAAGCTATCCATTAACCATTATATGTGTGATTACTATGCAATATGGGATAACTCATAGGTATAGTATTTTATATACTATATTTGGCTTTATCGATAAAATGGTAACGTAAACCTGGCGAATGTCATTAGTGACGAAAACAATATCTACATATATTAATTTCATGTCTTTCGAAATAATTTGTTTGAAGAGGAAAAGAGATTTGATGTCCCTAACAATTTTTTTTTATTTGGTAAATTTGGGGTACATTACAAAGTGCATGTTCCATTTCACCAATAATGGTTATAGTCTCCTTTCCAATGGGCATGACCCAAGGTGAGAGGTCCTTCATGGATATAACATGTTGATAGGTGTGTAAAGTGTTGATATGGACCATATATCTTGTCCCTCCAGGTGATTATCTATGTAATCCAACACTTTCTCCTCCAAAAATAACATATATGAAAACCCTCCTTACCTCATATCATCCTTGTGACCGCTTTTATGCACCTTGAAAAATCCATATGTTACTTTCTTATGATACCGCTAGTTCCTTATTCCAAGTTTTTATACATTGTATTAGACGAGGGAATCGAGTAATATAATAAATACATAAGTTTGATTCCATATCCCACTCATTTTCACTCTCATTATTCATTGGAAACCACTGATATAAAAATAAGTTATTCTATCAACATAGAAACAAGTTGACATAGTAAAACAATAACAAAAATAAAAAATGCATAAGAGACCTTTTTTACCCTCGAAACCGAAATGAGAAAACCAACATTAAATGGTTGTTTAGTACTTTTATTTTAGTAATCTCTGGTACAGTGCAGTTCATGGCTCTATGGTCATTAAATAATCCACATAGCCTCTTCCCCTTTTCATTCTCTCCTCATGTACAAAAGATCCTTTGATAATGAAAGTACAAGAAGAGATAGGGAGATATGGGGTAATGGAAAGGCCAAGAGGTAGAGATTCGAGTAATCATTCCTCTACCTATTCTCTCCTATACTTTAATTTTAATTTTAATTAATTCATGTTTTATTTTCCTTTGTCTTATTCCACTTTACTTTTCATTGTTTTTTACATAGTTACTAACCTTCCTTAATTGTAGAATTTCCATAGATATTGAGGCTTACAACCATTGATTTATGTTCATATCCATTTTGGATCAAAGGAAACTTGGAAGAGATCATGGGGACTCCATGGAGGTTGGGAAAAGGCCAAAACAATTGTAAGAGAAACATGTAAACATTTTTGAAGATGGAAATCAGTGTGTGTTCCTATTACAACAATTTTGAGAAGCAACTTCATGGACCCACCCATATATAAAGTACAAATGTGTTTTGTTTAAATTTCATCAATATGTACACCCTAAAAAAATATTTTTATTATTTTAAGGCCATCAAATTCTATATCAACATGTGACATCATAAGTTTGAGAATACTCAAATATTTTTTAATTTTAATTTTTTTTTAAAATAACAAAAATTACTCTAAACTAGTAAAACCTATAATTTATATATATATATATATATATAGAGAGAGAGAGAGAGAGAGAGAGAGAGAGAGATGTACAATTATTTTTTAAGAGATTGCATCATTTATGCACTAAATTACTATATTAACATGAATTTATGCATTATATTTTGCAAAAAGAATAACAAGAGACTTCTATGACTAGTGTATAAGAAGGGGGGAGTGTTGAGCTCAAAATAATTTCCACCCACAACCTTGCTGATATAATAAGTCCCATAACGAAGTGGACGAAGATTTTGATGGAGCCATGTAAGGCACTCTTTCTACAAATTTAACTAGACTTTGTCTCCCACCTGAACCTTGTACGATACCTAGTGGTGATAATGGAATTTCTTGTACTTAGCATTGTCTTTCTACAAAATCTCATGGAATTTTTGGAAGATGTGTTGAATTTGCTCAATTGATTTGGTGGATTTGTCGGACTTAGACTGAACATGGGAGGATTCTTCCTGTGTGGTTGCAGGAGGTAGTGAAACATCAATGGGACCCAAGAGTTGGAATCCCAGTACCACCTGAAATGGGTTATGGCCAATGGAGCTATGGAGAGCTATGTTGTAGATGTGGTGAACATCGGGAAGACTCTCATATCATGTACGTGGATTCTTAGAGTTATACATGCACAATATGTGCAAAATCATTCGATTGACAAACTTTGTTTGGCCATTAGTTTGGGGGTGGAAGGTAGTGTATTTAGTGAGCTTGGTATCCAAAAATGACACGAAACTCGACCAAAATGTGTTGAGGAACCTGTTGTCCCAATCTGAGATGATGGTTTGTGGTATCCCAAAATGGACCCACACTCATTCGAAGACAATCTTGGGATTACCTGCCATTGTGATTCTCTTGTTGTAGGCTATGAGAATGGCCATCTTCGAAAACCGATCAACCACCACAAATACACAATCATTTCCTTTCTTGTTGGATGGAAGGATAGACATCTAATCCATCAATATGGATTCCCAAGGCCTCTCGGAGTAGGAAGAGGGGTTTATAAGCCTTTCTTATTGATGGTTGGCTTGGAAATGTCACAAACAATGCAATATCTAATATACTTGTTGACGTCCTCTCGAAGTTTTGGCCAATAAAAATGTTTATGTAGAATGACCACAATTTTCTCCATGCCAAAATGTCCTGCCATTCGACTGTAGTGAGCCTCCAAAATCATCTTTTCATGCTCGCTTGAGAGAACACAGAGGTGGCCCAGATGTCATAACAATCCATCCTAAAGGTAAAAATTGGTGACATTCGTGCCTGTACCCAATAGGTGATAGGTGGTGGAGAAGTCAAGATCACATTGATAAAGTTGGGGCCACTAAGATGCCTCATTCCCATAGGAATGCAACATGGTGTTGAGTGAAACAATGGGAGGTCGAATGAGGTAGTCAGTGACATGATTTGTTCTCCCAATATTATACTTTATGTTGAGATGGAGCTTTTGCAGGTATGTGGAACACTTTTGATGGTGTTTGTTGTGCAACTTCCCCTATGTTTGTATAAACTCCAAAAGTTTGTGATCAATGTGTATGATTGTATCCTTTCTGAGAGTGTAATGTTTCCATCAATGGCATGATTTCACAATGGAATACATTTCCTTGTTATGGGTGGGGTATTTCCGGATGGTATCTGAGAGTGTGTCACTATGGTATGCTACTGAATGAGTGTGCTAAGTGATAACTACACCTACATGATAGTAAGATGCATCAGTCTCAATCTCGAACGATTGTTGCAGATTGGGTAAGGAGAATACTCGAGCTGATCACAAGTGATGCTTCATATCATCAAATTTTCATTTTTGTGCCTTCCCCCATGTGAACTTTTCCTTTCCACCGCCCTTGGTCACTTGGATGAGGGCACATGAAATATGGGATAATCCCAAGATGAATCTTATGTAGAGGTTGGAAATTCCCAAGAAGCTTTGAAGCTCGATTAGTGTGGTCAGGGATAGTCATTCACAGATGGCTTGGATCTTAGCTAGATCCACAGGTACCCCATGCTCATAAACAATGTAGCCCAAGTATTGGACCCTGCTCATGGAAAAGGAGAATTTTTCCAGGTTGGAACATAGCTTTTGTTTCCAGAGAGTTCTCAAAACTTGTTGAATATGTTGCATGTGCTCCTAGCAAGTCATGTTGAAGATGAGAATGTCATCTATATATACCACCACACAATATTTGGTGAAGGGTCTCAATACATCATCCATCAACCTCATGAAAGTTTTTGGTGCATTTGTTGATCCAAAGGACATGAACAACCATTTGAAGAGACCTTATTTAGATTTGAAGGTTGTCTTCCATACATCAATTGGTTCGATGGGAACTTGGTGGTATCCATACTGTAGGTAAATCTTACTGAAGAAATTCCCCCCCCTTGAGTTGGTCAACAAGGTCATCAATTCAAGGAAATGGGCTTTGGTTCTTGACTGTGATTTTGTTTAATGCTCTGTAATCAATGCAGAGCCGTTGGGTCCTGTATTTATTCTGTACCACTACAATTGGGCTTCCACAAGGGGAGGAGTTGGGTACTTTATGTGCACCTTTTGAAGCAACTCTTGGATCTGACACTTAAGTTTTTCATTTTCCATCAGTGAGCAACTATATACTGGTCCATTAGGAATAGGTGCACTATGGGTTAGATCAATTGGATGATTGACTTCGCAGTGCGTAGGTACCTCGGTGGGTAACCAAAAGATGTATTTGTACTCTTCCATGATCTTGTCCACTTGTTTTTGCTTCAAATATAGAGAGGATCTATGTAGAGGTCACATATGTGGAAGCTACCTTTGATTTACTGTGAGAACATATCACAAAGAAGATGAAATTCCTGGTAAGTGAAATGACCTTACTGCATTGCTTAATAGAGATTAAAGAAATAGCAGTAGGTGGTACTACCTCTGGTATCCTATACAATTTTCTACCCAAAGTAATAATAAAATTGTGAGGTCTAGACTCATACACAACATGTCGCTTCCACAAATATGGCAGGACAAAAAGAACATCACAAACTTCAAGGGGAGTAATATCACACAATACCTCATCTTTGAAGGGATTGATGTCATAGGGTAGATGACACTGTTACCTAACGCATAGATCTCTTTCTTCACAAAGACAAACGATGGTGTAGGGTTGCGGGTGTTGTGTCATTTCCATGTCCATCCTCTTGACGATCTCTATTGAGATCGGGTTCTTTTGACTATCGCTATCGACAATGAAATGATGCAGAGCCCCCTTTACCCACATCTATGAGTGAAATAGGCATTCCCCTTCCTTTGGTTCTTTTGGTTCTCTTGGATGGAATTTGGTGGTATTGGCAGTGACACTAGGTTCAACACCAATAATCTACTTCCCATCTTCTGGATTTGATTCGGAGTCAAAATCTTCCTCTAACTCGAAAGCTTTCAGCTTGTCCACTAGTGACTTCTTGGAGCGACATTCTTCGATGTTTTTCCAAGGGATTTTATGGTATTCACACAACTTTTTTGTGTCCTTCTTTGAATTCCCATTACCCTTCTTGGGTTTCATATTGGACTGGTTGTCCTGAGAGTCACCATATTTTATCTGTCCCTTGTTTTGTGGGTTGTGGCCACCTTTTCCCTGCTTCAACTATGAGGAGTTTGCAGATCCAAACTCTTGTCTCTTATGCTTTAGTTTCTTCTTGATCTTGACAACATATCTATAAGCCGCGCTTAATGATGCGGTTTCTAAAAACTCCATTTCTATCTGATTGTATCTATGTAGACATCCACAGTATTTGAGCACGAGATGTCATTCAGATTCTTTGATACCCAATTTTTTGCGTAGGATATGGAAAATATTGGTGAAATACGATATTGTTTGGTCTCCTTCCTGACATAGTGTGGTCCATCTTGTGTAATGGTCCTCGTAACTTCCAACAGGGTAGTATTATTCTTTAATGACATCCATGAAGGAATACCATGTGGGGGCGATTGCAAATATTTCATATTTCTCTATGGCCCTTTGCTTAGAGTAAGTATCCCACCAGTCCTTAACATGGGGGAAAAACTTGAGGAGTGCAAAATTAATCTTTTCCCTATCGAAAAAATTGTGTACCAAAAAATACCCTTCGAGCAGATTCAACCATTTATCTACAATGTTTTCATCTATCGGTCCTTCAAATAATGGAATATCAAAATTTATGTGTACCTTGAAGGGGGTTGTGTGGCCATTTGATGAAGATTCATCTCCGTTGGGCATTCGTCGAAGGACCTATGGAAATTTTTCTATCATTTCATTCCTTTATCGCACAGGGGCTTCCTATAGTAATAATTTAAAAGGATCTCATAATCCATCATCTTTCTTCTTGTCCCCCATGAGTTTTTTTTGGTCTTGACATGAACGATCTTGCAAAGGCTCGACTGGTTCAAGTCCCAACTTCTTGTATCGAGATCTTGTCGAGGACATGAACAAAGAAAAAAAAATCAAGATAAGACCACTCTGATACCATTGATCTGTATTTATGAGTGGATCGAAATGAATAACACATTGAATATAATAACACAGAGATATGGAAAATAATAACAAATATCCAATGAACAATAACTTCTATTGAATAAAGAAAATAGGTTGAAACTGTAGAACTAAAAATAACTTGCTTGAATGATGGTATCTATCTATGAGAAGATATGTGGTTTCTACATGCATTCGTCTAATAATATTGATTACAATGAGGCTCCAGAGGCCTTTTTAACATTACTCATGAATGCCAAAACCCTATACATCCAAAAATCTAACTTCTGAGGGTCGTAACTTTTTCATAAGAACTCTGTCTATAATTTTACTGTGGCAAGATAAAATAACATTGTTTAGGGCCCCAAAACAACCCTGGAAGTACAAAAAGATGTACTGACATGGAAACTTCCAAAATAATCCAGTTGGAATAGGTGGGCAACCACCAATATCCACCTGGATGTTGTGTAGGGTTTCAGGATAGCCCTGAAAGTGAATAACCCATAATTACAAAGAAATGTCATCATTAGAGAGAAATGTGTTGAAATAAAAATTGTCAAGAGGAGTCAGTTGGAATAGGCGGGTGGCCACCAATATCCACCTGGATCACCAAGAAGATGCAGTTCGTCTAGGATCAATAAAAATGTTTTCCTATCTTCAGTTTTCATTTGGACCAAGTTTTTAGAGATGATGCCCTTCATTGCCAAATATTTGGGTTCTTACCTTCATGAGGAGGTCAAAGTAGGAAGCAATATTATGTGATTTTTTTTCTCTATTCTTATATAACGAAAAAATGAAAATGTAAGAGGGATGGGAAAACGTGGTAGTTGTAACATTAGTAACCATAAATCTCCACACTTATGGAAGTCTAATAGTCTTTCTTAATTAATAAAATGAAGTCTCATGTAAAGAGATAAGAGAGGGGGGGATGGAGAAAAAAAATTGAGTCATGTATAACTATTTATCAAGGTTGAAAGTGGATGATAAAAATATCTTCTTGTTATTGTATTTCTCAGATGAACTATTTCTTTGGAGAAACATAATGGCAAGAAAAATCATGATTTGTTCGTATAATGGTGCACTATTGTTTATTATTTTTGCAAATTTTTTTTCAGTTTGTCACTACTGTGAATTGTCATTTGTAGAAGATGATTATGAATGAGTTATGAGCCTAGTAACAAGAACATACCCATGGTAATCTATATGTGAATGGGTATTCTATTATGATTTAATTCTGTAAAATAAGAACTATATCTATTTTTCAAATTGAATTTTATGCCTATAATCAATTATTTTATATTTGTTAGAATAAGACTCCAGTTGCACATAAAATTAGGATTTCATCAACATGTTAGGACATATTTTCATTTAGTATTTAGTCTAACTCTCGAGAACTCATCCCTCTTCAAAGAGTAATTCATAGAGTTAGTGGAAATCGGTCCCACATACCGATGGAGAATTCCATACCAAATGAGAGTAGATCTGATTGGGACCTACCATCAGGAAACTCTACCTCATGTTGACGAAGGGGAATTTTCCTATGTCAACGCTAAATTATCCCTCCAAATATCTATTAACTTAGAATTTTGATCCATTCTCTTTAGATGATCCTCCTCATATCTAGGTTTCTTCTTTTGATATTAGATCTTCCTATAGTTTGTTTCTATGAGAATTTATCTTCTAGGTGTCCATAAATATGGAATTATATACACCTAAAGGGGATACCTTCATAATCTATAGTCAAGTGGAAATGGTCAAAACCTCTCCTTGTTTCCATAGTTTATGCTATCCTTTTTCTTATATGCATACCCACAAGTATATGTGCCAAACCAAGATACCCTCAAGACAAACAAGATTCATAAAAAATGATGAGGGAATTATTTATTTCATCGAATACTTCACCTCACCATATAAGTTGAGGGAGCCTTGGAAGTCTTACCCAAAATTTGAGTATAACCAAATCAGTTTATCTTGCATCAAAATCGAATTGCTACTTTTTGAGAAAGAGTGGTTGTGATCCCCACTTTCACCTTTTGTGAAGTAGTTTTTCAACCTCCACAATCAAGAAAATCAAAACCATCCACCCTCTTACCAAATTTAATGTTTGATCAGTGTAACCTAAACTGGCCTTGAAGTTAGATTTTTTCGATACCTTCAATGTTTCATTTCTCATTCTTCTACCTGGAAATTTACCTACTAGCACCAGGTCCATCATCTCCAATATCTCATTAAGCCTTATCTTTTATCCCATAAGTAGGTTGATAGGATCATACATAGCTTTTACACATTTATGATGTTTTTCGTTCCCTCCCACCCTCCACATTTTGTGACCCTAAGCTATTTGATACAGGTTTAGGAGAGCCACTCACATGTTGTTATTCCAATAGCTCTCCAATGAATATTGACTTTGTAAACCAATTGACTCCGACTCACATGGGGATTTCAAAATCTTTGCAAGTATAAACTACAGAAAAGGCATTGACGACACTATCATTAGACAATAATAGCCTCCTTTACTCTCCTAACCTTTGGACTAAAGTCCAAGTATCTTCCAAATACGACCCAATGTACTTCTTAGGTGGATTATCATCCCAACATTGAAAAAACTTGGGATTTACATTAACCACTCATGTCACCTCTACTCTTGATAGATCGTCATCCATCCCATATGTAGTGATTTGAAAATGCATGTTCCATTTCACCAATAATGGCTATAGTCTCCTCTTCCAATGGGTGTGACCCAAGGTGGGAGATCCTTAATGGATCTAACATGTCGCTAGTTGTGTCGAGTATCGAGATGGACCATATATCTTGGCCCTCTCGGGGATTATCTATGTAATCCAACACTTTCTCCTCCAGAAATAACATATATGAAAACCCTCATTACCTCATATCATCCTTGTGACTATTTTTATGCACCTTTCAAAATCCGTATGTTACTTTCTTATGATACCCCTAGTTACTTAGTCCAAGTTGTTATACTTTGTATTAAACAAGGGAATCCAATAATGTAATAAATACATAAGTTTGATTCCATATCCCACTTATTTACACTCTCATTATTCATTGACAACCATTGATATATAAATAAGTTATTCTATCAACATAGAAACAAGTTGACATAGTAAAACAATAACCAAAATACAACAATTCATAAGAGACCTTCTTGACCCTCAAAATCCAAATGAGAAAACCAATATTCAATGGTTGTTTACTACTTTTATTTTAGTAATCTCTAGTACAGTGTAGTTCATGGCTCTATGGTCATTAAATAATTCACATAGCCTCTTCCCCTTTGCATTTTCTCCTCTTGTACAAAAGATCCTTTGAGAATGAAAGGGGAGAGATGGGGTAATGGAAAGGCCAAGAGATAGAGCTTCAAGTTCTCATTCCTCTATCTCTTCTCTCCTATACTTTTATTTTTATTTTTATTAATTCATGTTTTATTTTATTTTGTCTTATTCCACTTTACTTTTCATTGTTTTTTACATAGTTACTAACCTTCCTTAATTTTTGAATTTCCTTAGATATTTAGGCTTACAACCACTGGTTTGTGTTCATATCCATTTTAGATCAAAGGAAACTTGGAAGAGATCATGGGGAGTGTATGGGGGTTGGGAAAATCCCAAAACAATTGTAAGAGGAACATGTAAACATTTTTGAAATTGGGAATTAGTGTGTGTTCCTATTACAACAATTTTGAGAAGCAACTTCCTGCACCCACCCATATATAAAGTACAAATGTCTTTTGTTTAAATTTTACCAATATCTACACCCTAAAAAAAATATTTTTATTATTTTAAGGCCATGAAATTCTATATCAGGATGTGCCATCATTTGAGACTATGCAAATATTTTTTAATTTTAAAAGATTATAAAAATAACAAAAATTACTCTAAACTAGTACAACCTATAATGTATATATAACTTCTATGACTAGTGTATAATACTTCAAGCAATTCCAGATGTAGATTTTTTACTCCAACATGCTCTTGAACCAATTGAGATAGAAAGATATTCCATCAAACCAAATAAAAAATTGGAATCAAGACAAAGGGAGAAGACTTAGAGATCGATCCATAACCACTATAGAGCCCAATGACCTCTATTCCTTAAACATCCCCCTGACCTCTATTCCTTCAACATCCCCCTCTTTAGCTTCTTGAATTATCCATTTAAACTTTGTCCATGTTCCAACCATAATTTTACAAGAGGTGGAATCTAACACTACATCGTATGAGTGACTCCAACTCTAACCAAGGGGATTTAATATGAGAGCTCCCATCTTTTCTAGCCTCTCTATTTATGCTCTTGACATAGGTGAATCCAAGTGAGCATGGGTACATGCACCCCATGGGACTTCTCCTTGCTCCACCTCATAAGACCTACAATAAAAAAAAAATCCTAAATAATTTGTAAANAATCAAAATAAATAATAATTATCAATATATTATTATTTAAAAACAAATCATAATATTAAATTAGTAAATAATTTGTAAAAAAAATTAAGTCGGACTCAAAGTCATTATAATAATATACTCTTAAGAGCTCAAAATGTCATTTAGGGAATTGAACTTGGATGAGGAGGATAACAATCATTCCTCCCAATCAACCAAACTAAACCGAATTAAAAAGTATAATTTATAAATTACAAATCATCATATTTTATAAATCAAAAGAATAGTTAAATAGGAATTAAATAAAAATAAATAATTATATTTTAGGAAACATAATAAAATCTAAAAAATTATCTTGTAAAACAATAAATGTCTAGTATAATTTTTTGAAATAATTAGTTTTTTGAAATAATTCATCTACCATATTGTTTAATTGTTAAAAAGTCCAACTACTCAATTCCATTTAAGTGCTATGGTTAACTAATCTTAATTTTTAAGGTAAAAAGAATAAAAATTAATATATTTAAATTATTCTTATTATACATGTGTAAATTAAATATATAAATTTATTTATGTTAAAATTTATAGCAATTAAAACATCATGTAACATATTAAATCTTTTTTTTCCAATTTATTTTGTTGTGTAAATTAAATATAAATTTTATTTTATATTAAAATTTACAACAAATTAATATGTATAATATATAGATTGAATTTTTATTGAAAATAGTATTTGGTTTCATATATATAAATATAGTTAAATATTATAAAAAAACATAATTCCAATTGAGATAGTTTATACTAACTTTGTTAAAAAATTCACTGATTGTTATTATGGAGTAAAACTTAAAACTGTTTTAATTGGCTAGACCTAATTACCCCTAAAGAAATGAGTTAATAGCAATTCATGTATAGAGTTTAAATTTATTAAATCGTTATTCGAACTTCTTATCATAGGAGCGCTGGTGACCGATGCATATTATATTTGTAGATAACTGAGAGGGGAGACCATGGAAGAGCTGAGAGACATTTGAGGTCATTGGCTATACAAAAATGATTTCGACGGGGCAACGTGACTCGCATGTGGCTGTATTACGAGGCAACATAATCCGCATGTGGCTGATGGTCTTTACTGTGAGTCTATCTAATTATTTTTTTGTTTGGTGTTCTAATCCTATCAGAATATTAAGATATTCAATACAATTGTTTAATGATTCTTTATATTAACTTTCTTTTGATTTAATTTGATGTCATTTTATTCGAAATTCATCCATGATAATGATCTGAACTGACTTTTTTTTATGCTATATTAAATTTTATTTCACAGAAACAAACAGATCAGTCACTGTGTTTGGGGCTCTGACTTACTATATAATGAAATTATTGAAAGATCTTTATCTTTTTTCTCTCATGTGATTTGATTGATTTTACTATATCCATTTTCAATGTCACTTCAATTAGTCCATTGAATTTGGATTTTTGAATTTTATCTATATTAACTTTTTATCATAAATATAAATACATTAGAGAGGATTATCTATGGTTTGTCTTGCTGGCTTCCCAAAAAAATCCTGCCCAAACTTGCATGGAATATCCCAGTTCATCCATTTCCCTTTTTCTCCTGGTCGTTTATATCAACAAAATCCCATACATCCTGTAAATCCCGTAGTTCTATACATCCCATAGATGTATACATCTGCTTAAGTGATGATTAAGGTTCAAGAAAGATCATAAATCTTGAAAGACACCTGTTTCCAGCTTGACAATGCAAGCACCAACATTTCAAGATCTCATCAAGATCTCATCAAGGAACTTTCAAGATCAAATGAATTGAAGTGAGAGTGTGATGAATGACCTACTCTTGATATTTTCCATCATGACACTCCAACCAAACAAGCAGGCTGAGAATCACTTTTTAAAAATTCAATAGATTATACTATTGGCAACTTGTCAGTTGGGCGCCTAGGCTTGATTCCCAGCATTTTGGTGATACCCTCTCTCAACTACCATGGAATCCCCCAAAATTTTGGTGCTACCCTCTCTCAACTACCAGGGAATCCCAAGACCTCCTAGGAGATTAACCCCACTCCAATCAAAAAACTGACGAGTCTTTGCGCACAGAAACAAACTGATCGAAATTGTAGTCAATACTTGTTCCCAGCATAAACCAAATGAGAAAACACCAACAAAAAGAGCCATCCACTTATTACCTCTTCGAAAGACAGGGCCATCACCACTCGACTGAAGTAATGTTTTCCGATTGTCATCCACTCAAGGAATTTACAGGCTCAAATCCATGAGAATTCATTCACAGTATAAATACCACCATATCCTATCCATTCATATTAATCTATGCTATGTTAGTTGTCTATTATATATTTGAAAGATGTTAATTCCCCCATTGGGTCTCCATGAAAATCCTGTATTTAATTTCTCGATCACTTACAAAAATAGATGACTTGACTAAACTCAGACGAATGCTACATGCAATCAACAATGACAGAATTTGAATTCTAGAAATGAAAATTAACCTATGTTGATTCCAATTCCTTCGACAAGGAAACGACTGAGAGGCCTCCTCCCTTCGAAAACAAGAAAAAACAAAAGGAAAGAACAATTTGTCTGCCGATGATCAGTGAATGAATTGAAAATATCTCACCTAGATACCCTCAGATTTTCCATTCTTTGAATTTGTAGAATTGGTACATGCCTTTCCTTTATCAGTGAAACACACATAATTAACCAGGAATACAATTGGGAACGTTACCTTTAAATAAAAAGTAAATATACCCCACACTTAACCAATAAAATGTGAATTTGAAATATGTCAGCATAGTCATCATTAGTATTAGTATTGTATGGGATAAGCGTTTGTACCCTCACCATATTTATTGGAGCAACATCTTTCCATTTGTAACCAATAAAATGTGAATTTGAAATATGTCAGCATAGTCATCATTAGTATTTCTTTCCATTTGTAATCAATAGTATTTCTTTCCATTTGTAACCAATAAAATGTGAATTTGAAATATGTCAGCATAGTCATCATTAGTATTAGTATTGTGTGGGATAAGAGTTTGTACCCTCACCATATTTATTGGAGCAACATTTTTCCAATTGATGTACTTATAATTGATGTTCATATTTATAGGACAATTTGTAAAAGTTGTCATTATTGACATTGTTATGTTCCTCTCTGCACTTGGTTTAGGGTAATTTTAATTTTAAACTAGGAGTTAAAATTTGTGCTATCATTTCAGGTTTTTAGTTATAACTTGTCATATCAATTTTAAGGTTGGTTATATGTTGTTTTAATTAATTTTTAGTGATTTTTGGTGCCGCTCAGTCTCTTTGGTTGTTCTTCCAATTATGTTGACTTTCCTACTAGAGTTTTTACCAGCTTTAGAAAATAACCTAAATCTTGTTTCCATTGAGCTATTGAACATTAACCCTACCTTGTTGTCATGGATCATTTAAACCAATTCCTCTCTTCTACCAAAAAAATATTGCAAAAAATAGCTATTAGGTCTCGCAACTCCATTTTTATGTGCTCTCTCAGTTTTACTATAAGTGTTATTTTGTAGAATTTCATTTTTATTATTTTGTAGAGTTTATTTTTTTTAGTCAATAAATTTAAGTTTATTAAAAATTTAAAAGATTATAAAATTTTGTATATTGTAAATTCAAATGATTTTATAATTTTTTTAAACAAAAGTTTGTTTAAAATAAATGATGAAAATAATAATTGATTTTTTTATTTCATATAAATAACATAAATAATAATTCCTTATATTTTCTAAATTATATTAGATTACATTTGTGGAAGCTATGTTACATTATTATAAGGGTTATTTTGTATATATATTTTCCATATTTTCCCTTAATTGATAATTTGGGAGTAAATAGTATAATTTTAAACATAGTACCGATATAAAGATATAAAGGACTAAACATTTTTAATAGTATTTTTTCCCTTTTAAATAGATTTAGTTTTTTTTTATAAGGAGTTATTATTTATATTGCCCACATTAGATTGGTTGAAACATAAAAAAAAATTATAATATGAAGCTTATTTTGTATATAGATTTTTAAAAATGATTATTGTGAATATAGTTTCAATTTTTTTTATAGGTTTTATAGTGTTATAATAATAATAAAAAATAGAATATACACTTTATTTTGTATGTAGGTTCTAAAAAATGATAATTATGACTATAGATTGAACTTTTTTTTATAGGTTTTATAAACTATTATAATAGAGAGAGACATGGAAGGCTAAAGAAGGGTAGAGGGAGGGAGGCTGGGAGAGTGGGAGAGAGATAGAGTGGGATAGAGAGAAAGAGGTGGAGAG
>SNQJ01S0020084.1:130733-142200 GCA_010110895.2 Picea sitchensis
TTATATCAACCGATGTTTAATGAAAATTTATAGGTTGAAATGTTGGAAAATTATTGGAGTGAATTGAATTAACAAAGTTTAATTACCAGAACTAATCACAACAAGAATGATAAAATCGTGAAATGCGAAACCATGGCTTAGTCGCCATTTCGGAGTTTCAGATACTGGGAGTTGGCGGTGTTAAGGACAATCATGACAATAATGATAAAGTCGTGAAATGCTGAAAGGGAATATTGTGAGTCTCGAAAACCCAAAAGGAAAAACTCCAAAATCCCATCAACCGTCCATCTTAGTGGGTTATGTGAACCTTCCGATCACTTCGAAGATTTTGTGATCATGAATTTTATAATGTTGGAGTCATGATGACTCAAAGGGAAAAACAGAAAAAACCCCGTTAGCCATTCGATTAAGAAAATATGGGATTAGATTATGGAGTTTTGTGAACCGTTGATATGGCCCCATTTTGGGGATTGCGACTTGCCAAAATGATGAAATGTTGAAGTTTAAAAGGAACTTTAATTAGGCTCGTGGTCACAGCCAGTGGACATATGGAATTAGCATGAGACCCGATACTTGAAATACAACGGTGCAGGTGAATTTGAATATGATCAGAGGATTATGAAATATTCGTACTTTGAGTTTAACCGGAAGGCCTTACCTAACCCCTATCCTGTATCCATATATTTAAAAAAAAAACTATAGGGGTCTGTTTATATTTAAACTTTTCGCAGAGGAGTATAGACTAATACTCTACTTTTACCTAAGTTCATTTGGTCATTTTCATCGTGTGATTATGTGTATGGACTAATGCATGAGGCCTAGGCCATCAAACCCCAAAGTCGTTTGTATTGTAAACATATGGTAATGGGTTATTTGTAGGGTCTAACGCATAAGGATTTGGCCATAAATTCCCAAATTCGTTTGGGTTGTTAAGGCTGTGGTAATGGTTATAAGTACAAATAGATCGGAAAGTAATTATAATTACAGGAATTGAAATAAACATTAAAATGAGGAATAAACACTTATCATCGATAACAAAAATTTAAGTTGAATGGTAATGATAGTCGACGACGGTAAGGACTCTTGCAAACTTTCAGACTTAAGATTTATAACATAAAGTTTACTTGCTTGAATCTCGAACTATTCAAGGATATTTATACAAACATTTATTTTTTTAGACAATTTTTGAGGTATATTACATATGGTATCAAAGAAAAAGCTACAACACTGGGCCTAAATAGGGCCACATTAGCTTCTTAGTATTTATTCCAATTTATGTAAGACTAATAAATCTTATGGGTACAAACAAAAAACCCTTTCTATTTTTGTAAATTATGGCAGCTTAGGAGGGTGCAGATATCAGGATGAAAGGAAATCCGTAGCAAGGACCTCTTGGATATGAAAGAAAGAATAGTGATGGAATCTCACCCATGGAGGTGTTGGAAACAATGAGGAATATTACTATTGAACTCCAGGTTTTCAAGGCCGACAATGAAAAATTGAAGAAAGCACAGTAGGGAAGTAAGAGATAAATGAAGTCCTGCTGCATAGTATAGTAACCAAGAAAATCCCAAAAGACGATAACCATGATGAAGAAGTCAACAAAAGGACCTCCAAGAATTCTTGACCAGAAACAGAAAAAGGAGACTGTTCGTTTGAAGGGACACCTTCAGCTGAAGACAAAACTATACCAGACAGAAAAAGAAAACAAGTAGACCACCTTGAAGGAGAATTTAAAAAGATTAAACCAGTTACCTTTGATGGAGAATCTAGGATAGGAGAAGAAGCTGAGGCATGGTTGTTGGACATCAAAAAATACTTCGAGATCTACAACTATTCCAACAACATGAAGGTTAGAATGGACATCTATAATCTGAAGGGGAAGTGATGCAGGAGCATCATCTCACGTCAGCCAGCCATCCGACCATGTCAAGCACATGCATTCAATTGTTGAAGAGAGGCACAACCCTCGTTTTTTATTTGAATAAATGTAATTAATTGAATGTAATTAAATGTTTAAGTTGTTGAGATGGGAAGTCGTTCTTTACATAGGAATAGAAGTAAATAGGCCTTTAATGTTTGTAAGTCTGAGATCTAGATCCGATCTGTGGACTAGACAACCATTCAATGTAATTGAATAGGGTAGTTGAGGTTTGGAGGGAAGAGCTCGAAGAGCCCCCTCAGGTAAAAATATCGAGAGGATCTCATTTTGTAGTAGTTAGAAGAGATAGAGCTAGGAGAGTAGAAGAGCAAGAGCTGAGACACTGTTAAAGTCTGAGCTCAAGAACACCCTTGAAAACAAGAATTGCCATTAATGTAATCTAGAGAAATTTTTCCTGCATGAATTTTGTGTTGTTTGAATGTCTTTTGTACGTTCTTTATATGTTGTGAATGTATGTTGTGATTGTGCATTTGCAGGAGTTGTTTTGATTTCAGGTGAAGGTCTTTGAGGTTTCATGCCAGGAGGGTGTGACAGAGTACTGCGGTCTCTGGATATCGATGTATAGACGCACTTCTAAATTTTGCGGGTTCAGACAAAGGCATGCCAGGTGGGCACAGGAACTGGAATCATTAACTCAAAGGAAGACCTCAAGGTTGTTGAATACCTTGGAGTCAAGGTTGTGTATGAGAAAACATAATTGCAGACAAAATCTCTGAGGAGTTCTGTGAAGCTCTACCAGGAGGGCATCGAGCCAGTGCAAGGAGTGCACAGCAAGAGAACTCTGCTGTGAGTTCAAGAAGGACCAGAATCGCTAAGGATTCTGAGAGCTCTGTCAGGTGGGCATTGAGTAGGTGTAAGGAGAACAAAAAAGACAGAGCTGCTGGATGTTCTGTAAGAAGATACTCTGCTAGGTGGGCATTGAGTAGGTGGGCAGATAGGCATAGGAGAAGAGAACTCTTTTGAGTTCTAAATTTGAGGAAGAGTCCACTGAAGGATTTCTACAGGGTTGCTAAACACCCTGAAAACTCAACAATCAGGTTGCTTGAGCAGAAGGATAGCTAGGAGGGCATCCAAATTCTCCATCTGCAGGAGAAGGGAAAAGGATAAAATCCTTTAGGGGTCTGAGTAATTGAGAAGCTCAGGAGGAATAACACTTTGCGTGTAGAGACTCTATAGAGGTCAGAGAAGTCTCGAGAAGAATTCAGAGTTTTAAATATCAGGAGGAATAATGCTTTTGTATGCATAGGAGAGAACTTAGTCGAAGAGTTCATAGAGAATAAAGAAGGCAAAGTTTGAGGCCTTTGAGAAATTGGAATTCTTTCAATTCTGAGAAGAAAGCACAAAAGCTCGTAAGGAGAAACAACTGTCGTCATATAAGGGAAGGTCATGTGGACCAAAGGTATAGGCTAGGGGGGCTAACTGAAGTTAAATCCATTTCGAAAAAACAACATATCGGGGATCGGAAGATCGCAAGAAACAGAGGTTCTCGACATCGAGAAACAAAAAACCCTGAAGCCTGATCATTGTATTTCCTATTGTAAAAATACGAACTCCATTTAGGATGGAAAGGGCGGTGGTCGTGTGAAGAGGCCGTGCCAGGGAAAGAAAGACCCATGGATCAGATTTTAACAGAGATTCCAGTGGGAATCGAAAGAGCTAATTCGGCTCACTTAGTGATTGAACGATCCTGTGAGCAGACGTAGAGTGCGTTTGCATCAGGAAGGCCAAAATTTGGTGGAAGGACCTTAAATTGGCCAAGGGCCTAAAGGAGAAACAGTTAGAATGGTTTGACTTTAAGAAGTATTTTAAGAAACAATACCTTTCTGAAAGCTATTATGAAACGAAGACGAAAGAATTTTATGAGTTATGACTCAGACAAATGACGATGGAGGACCTTATAAATAAATTTCTGGAACTACTAAGGTTCATACCATACATCCGGGAGGATAAGGTAAAAATCCAATGATTCTTAAGCTGTTTACCACAGTCCTACAGGGACATAATTGATTTTGACAACCCCAAATCCTTGAGTGAGGTACTCAGGAAAGAATGAATGTTCTATGACTAGTATAAACAACGGGTAGAGTTTCCAAAGGCCTGGAAGGATAAGAAGCAAGATTGAATGAACCAGCGGAAGAAGGGATACCAGCCAACTTCTTATCAAAATGCAGCAAAAAGTTTCACAAGGAAGGATTTTCACTCCAATCATTCGAATACGCAAGGTAGTGGTAAACCGGTAAACCTGGGAATGAATAAGTTTGGGGACAACTCCTGTGAGCCATTAAAGTGTTGGGAGTGTGGAGAGCCTAATATAAGGAGGAACTGTCCACATTTAACTTCAACAAACAGAACTGTTGTTCATAATATGCAGGAAGCCTCGACAGTGGGAGATGTGGGCAGAAGCCTGCATCGGATAAATGCAGCCATAGATGGTCAACAAGTTGACCACTAGTCCTCGGTGGTAGAAATCGAAGGTAAAATTAATGACACTCGAATTTATGTTTTAATTGACCCTGGAGCTACTTTAAGTTATATTACTCCTAATATAGTAGAGTCAAATAAACTTAAGAAACTGAAGCACGCAAAATCATGGTTGGTACAACTAGCAACAGGTACTAAAAGGAAAGAAGTTGACTTTATTTCTGATTTTGAGTTCAACTTAGGTGGTCAAAAGATAAGGACCAATTTGATCATATTACCACTAGGATCTTATGATATGATTATCGGGATGTATTGGTTGGAACAACACAAAGCAGTACTAGACTGTTATACAAAGATACTTAGCTATAAAGATGATTCTGACACTATTAGAACAACCTAAGGCATACCAAAACCTATATCAGTGAGACAATTTTTAGCGATGCAACTCAAGAAATGTATTAGAAAGGGATGTCAAGTTTATGCCATCCAAGTGACGAATCTATTAGAAAAATAAGATAAGCCAAAGTTAGAAGACTTTGTTTTCCTACGTGAATTCAGAGACATGTTTGTGGATGAGATAAAAGAATTACCTCATAGAAGGGAAATAGACTTCTCCATAGACCTACTACCCAGTTCAATCCCTATCTCAAAAGAACCTTATCGAATGAGTCTACTAGAAATGACAGAATTAAAAATCCAATTATAGGAATTGTTGGACAAAGAGTATATTAGACCAAGCGTTTCACCATCGGGGGCACTAGTCCTCTTTGTGAAAAAGAAAGACGATACTCTAAGACTATGTATCGATTATAGACAACTGAACAAAATGAGCATTAAGAACAAATACCCCTTACCAAGGATAAATGATATGTTCGATCAAGTTGGTGTGGCCAAGATCTTTTCAAAATTGGATTTATGATCCGGTTATCATCAAGTTAGGATAAAGGACGAGGACATAAAAAAAACATCTTTTTGAACAAGATATGGACACTACGAGTTTGTAGTCATACCTTTAGGACTCACTAATGCACCAACCACATTTATATGCTTGATGAACAACATTTTCAGTCAGTACTTAGACAAGTTCGTAGTAGTATTTATCAACGATATTCTGGTCTATTCTAAAACAGAGGAGGAACATGAAGAACACTTAAGAATAGCTCTGCAAACATTAAGGAAACACAAGTTATACACAAAATTCGACAAATGTGACTTTTATAAAAAATAAATACAATATTTAGGATATGTCATTTCCTCAGAAGGTATTGTTGTAGACTCGGAAAAGATAAAATCCATTATGTAATGGCAAGTACCTAAGGATGTGGAAGATATCTGATCATTCATGGGAATCACCGCATATTATCACAGATTTATAGAAGGGTTTTCCAAGATAGCCTACCATATCACGTCACTACAAAATAAAGGAACCAAGTTCAACTGGTCGCAAAAGTGTCAAGACAACTTTATCAAGATGAAAGAATTATTGACATCGACACCCATTTTGAAGGTAGCAGACCCAGATAAAGACTTCACAATTTTTGTTGATGCAAGTAAAGAGGGACTAGGTGGTGTCCAAACTCAGGAATGGAACGTGATTTGTTACGAGTCCCGAAAATTAAAAGAACATGAGCGAAATTATGTCACTCATGACCTAGAATTGGCAGCAGTAATACATGCCTTAAAAATGTGGCGACACTATATAATGGGTAGAAAATTCCTACTATTGACGGATAATAGCGGGGTGAAATATTTGTTTAACCAACTAGAGCTTAATGCAAGACAGGCAAGGTGGCTAGCCTTCTTGAGCAAATTCGACTTCGAGGTCAGACATATCAAGGGTAAGTAAAATAAAGTAGTCGACGCTTTAAGTAGAAGAGTCCATGGGTTATTTGAGATAAACATCAGTAGGGAAGAAAGTGATTTGGAACAAAGAATAAGGATGATAGGTATTAACATCGTAAATTACACTAAGATAATGACAGAATTACAAAATAGTACCACCAACTATGACAAACTAGATCTAAGCATCGACAAGAAAGGACTATTATGACTTAAAAACAAACTTTACATACTAGATTCAATAGAATTGAAATCAACAATTTTGGACGAAGTGCATAAGAAATCATATTCTGGCCATCCAGGTTACTAGAAAACAATAACAACACTTAGAAAACTATTTTTCTGGCCTAGCATGAAGGGAGAAACAACAGAATACATGGCTAGGTGCCAAGATTGTCAGAAGGTTAAGGCCGAGCACCAACATCCAGCCGAGCTATTACATCCATTACCAGTACCAGAATGGAAATGGGAGACTATATCACTGGACTTTATAACAGGTTTGCCTACAACTCCGAAACAGAATGATTCTATCATGGTTGTAATCAATAAACTCAATAAGTCTGCACACTTTATTCCTGTAAAGTCTACTTTTAAAGCTATAAACATTGCTGAAATATTCATGAAATAAATTTTTAGACTCGATGGTATTCCTAAAATGGTGATTTCAGATAGAGATGTAAAATTTACATCCGCTTTTTGGAAGGAATTGTTTGGAGGGATAAAAACTAACTTGAATTTTAGTGCAAGCTATCATCCACAAATGGATGGACAGACTGAAAGGACAAACCAAATCATAGAGTATATGCTTCACATGTACGTAAGAACAAAACCAAGCAAGTGGGAAGACTACCTCCACTTGGTAGAATTTGGATATAACAATGGGTACCAAACTTCAGTTAAGTTGAGCTTTTTCGAAATACTGTATGGCAGAAAGTGTATGACTCCAATTATCTGGGATAACCCAGCTGACAGACTCATGATTGGACTAGAGATGCTCAAATAAATGGAGAACATGGTAAGAAAGGTACAACAAAACTTGAAAGAAGCACAAGACAGACATAAGAGCTATGCAGATCAGAAAAGAAGACACTTGAAATTTCAAGTAGGAGACCATGTTTATTTGAAGGTCAAAGCCCAAAATATCTCATTGAAGTTATGGAATTGTGCCAAGCTAGCACCCAGGTTTTGTGGGCCCTTCGAGATACTAGTTCGAATTGGACCCATAGCATATCAACTTGCACTTCCAACTAATCTAAGAATTCATAATGTATTTCATGTTTCATTGCTGAAAAATTATATCCATGACCCTACTCATAGAATTGATTGGAACTTTGTACAGGTGGAGCCTGAAGGTGAGTTCCAGGTGGAACACCTACACATTTTGGACCAGAGAAAAATAACACTTTGGAACAGAGCCATCGCTCAGGTAAAGGTGCAATGGAAGAACTTTAGTCCTGAGGAGGCCACTTGGGAGTTGGAGGGAGATTTGCTGAAATCTCATCCAATCCTATTCCAGGAAATGAACGAACACTGAGGATAGTGTTTTACTGAAGGGGGAAAGGATGTGACATCCCCCAAAAAATAAAATATTTTTGAAATTTAAAATTGCTGGAAATTTATTCTCTTTCTAGTAAATTCGAATTTGGAATTTTTTTTCTATTTATGGCAATTTTGAATTTCAAATTTGGTAATTGTAATTAATTATTTTGACTGTTGGGCAGAGACCTGATTTGACCCAACTAACTATTTGACTATGACACTTGTATATAAACATAATATTTTATATTGATTGCAGTAGGACAAATGGAACAACCATGTTAAATTTAGTTGACCATGACTCCATGAGTGGGGAACATGTTGGAACTACCTCTGGGCTGATTATTACAAGTGGAAAATCAATTATTTGGCCATTGGTAGTCCCTGAAAATCAGGGATTTAGAAAGCTGCGAAAATTCCCAAGGGAGGGAAAAAAACCTTGGCAAATGATAAATAGCATATGAGAGGAGGCAGGATGCTGCTAAGTATGCTCGGAAATGAGACTTTTGATTTACTTGTTGTTATGAACATTGCTTGAGTGTGAGGCAAGGGAAAACTATTGGAGCTGTAGGACATTGCTGAAGAGAAGCTTTTCCAAGTTTTCCCTCATGGATTCATGGTCAGGCTAGGGGGTGAATCGAACAAGTAGTTTGGCTTCCCTATTCTACAGTTGGGAGGAACGTGGTTGTTCCTTTTTTTTTCCGCAAGTTGATTCAGATATGTAAATCTTTCCTTACTTTGTCCTTAGATGTTTTGTGTGTAACTGATATTATGCATCTAGTTGTTCTAAATCGAAATAATTCTTTCAATGGATGATATCTATCGTGGTATTAAATTTACAATCACAGTCTAAATTCTGGAGTGGTCCCTCCCAAAAATATGGAATACTAGGAAAATTTATTTAAATATGATTTGAGTTTAAGAGAACAGATCCATCTACAGGATAGGCTTAATGTGAAGTTGAAATGCTAGGATACTCTGTATTGATTAAAGAATACCAATCTGTATAGATATAGGTTGATTTCTGTGACTCAAGTATTAAACAGATCTAAATTTGCGCAATTAGATAGGTTTAATTTGAAGTCGAAATGCTAGGATATGTTGTATGCTTGAAGAAGACCAATCTGTATAGATATAGGTTTATTTTTGTGACTAAAGTATTAAACAAATCTAAATTTGAGCAATCAGATAGGTTTAATTTGAATTCAAAATGCTAGGATACTCTGAATTCTTGAGGAAGACCAATCTGCATATATATGGGTTTATTTCTATGACAGAAGTATTAAATAGATCTAAATTTGAGCAATTGGAGTTGAGTAAATTTGTGCCAAAAGGAAACATTTAAATGTATCGCTAATTCCAAACAATCATGCATCTTAAAAGAGACTTCCTGTCCTTTACATTTAAGAATTGAAGAGGAATACGAAATAGAAAGAACCTTATGGATCACCTGGGCACCCATATATTATACACATATATATGTATTGGAAAATAAAATGAAAACTGGAAGTAATCTATCTACATCAGAAAGTTAAGGAAATCTAAGAAACCACTTTTGTTTATCAGATGCTAAAACAATCATGGGAATTGATACCTATAAGAAGATTTAATGCTTCCCTTGTTTTATTTAAAGAGCGGTCAACCCTTTCCACAGTCAAAGTCTGTAATGAATATAGAAATTTGCGAAAACCTTAAGAAGATCGAGAACAATTTTTGANTTTTTTTTTTTACTGAGTTTGTAAACTATGTTCATGTCTTCATTTTTTCGACATTTCAGAGTTTATTGGTTCAAGTTGCGTGGGGTTCTTTTGTCCTTGCAAATGTCGAAACCTGAAGTGGCCCCACAGCCTGATCGAATTTCGTGATTCGACAATTACCGTTGTATGTTTTTCATGCATCAAGCATTACCAAACGTCGAAACCTGATATTGGCTAGGCCCCATACCTTTTCATGATTTCACGATTCGACGTTTGACGTTGTGCAATGTTTTTTCATCGGGAGTTAGTAAACCCTGAAACCCGAAATTGTTGGGCCCACACCCTAATCAAATTTCACAATTCAACATTTCTTATTTCATTTTGTTTGTGCATTGTGTGTTCGTAAACCTTGAAATCCCAAACCTTGAAACCCCAAAGTGCTAGGCCCACAACCTTTTTTCGTTTCGGGATTCAGCAATCCGTGGTCTTTTGTTTTTGTATTCGGTGTTTGTAATCACCAAAACCCGATTGACCTCCATTTGTTTTTTTCACACACACACACACACACACACACATATATATGGGTAGACATTTCTGATATATAAAGGCACACATCGCAATAGAGTAATTAACTAAGATTTCTTCCATGTACCGGCTGAACAATCATGAATCTTTTTAGGATATAGCCCTAATCACAAGTGACTAAGATATATATATATATGTGTGTGTGTGTGTGTGTGTGTGTGTGTGTATTTAAAGTACGGAAGTGACCTTGCGAATACCAAGAATTATTATAGACCATCTACATCAGTTACACATGTTTATAACAACCGATATTTAATGAAAAGTTATAGGTTGAAATGTTGGAAAATTATTGGAGTGAATCGAATTGACATAGTTTAATTACTAGAACTAATCACGACAAGAATGATAAAATTGTGAAATGAAAAACCATGACTTAATCGCCATTTCGGAGTTTCAGATACCGAGAGTTGGAGGTGTCAAGGACACTCACGACAAGAATGATAAAGTCGTAAAATGTTGAAAGGGACTATTGTGAGTCTCGAAAACCTGAAAGGAAAAAATCCCGTCAACCATCTATCTGAGTGGGTTATGTGATACTTCCGATCACTTCAAATATTTTGTGATCATGAATTTTATAATGTTGGAGTCACGATGACTCGAAGGGAAAAATGCCGAAAACCCCGTCAACCGTTCAATTAAGAAAAGATGGGATCAGATTATAGAGTTTTGTGAACCGTTGATCTGGCCCCATTTCGGGGATTGCGACCTATCGAAATGCCAAAATGTCGAAGTGTGAAAGGCATTTTGATTAGGTTCGTGGTCACAACCAGTTGGCATATGGAATAAGTGTGAGACCCGGTACTTGAAATCCAACGGTACAGGTGAATTTGAGTATGATCGGAGGATTATGAAATATTCGTACTCTGAGTTTAACCGTAAGGCCTTACCTAACCCCTATCCTATATTCGGATATTTAAAAAAAAAACTATAGGGGTATGTTTATGTTTAAACTTTTCATAGAGGAGTATAGACTAATACTCTACTTTTACCTAAGTCCGTTTGGTCATTTTCATCATGTGATTATGTGTATGGACTAACGTATGAGGCCTAGGCCATCAACCCCCAAAGTCATTTGTATTGTAAACATATGGTAATGGGTTATTTGTAGGGTCTAACGCGTAAGGATTTGGCCATAAAGTCCCAAAGTTGTTTGGGTTGTTAAGGCTGTGGTAATGGTTATAAGTACAAACAGATCAAAAAGTAGATATAATTACAGGAATTGAAATAAACATTGAAATGAGATATACACACTTATCATTGATCAGAAAACTTTAAGTTGAATGGTATTGAGAGTCGATGACAGTAAGGACTCTTGCAAACTTTCATACTTAATATTTATAACATAAAGCTTACTTTCTTGAATCTCGAAGTATTCAAGGATATTTATACAAACAATTTTTTTTTTTTAGATAGTTTTTGAGGTATATTACAGAGAGAGAGGTAGGAA
>SNQJ01S0020084.1:142591-160662 GCA_010110895.2 Picea sitchensis
GGATAGGGAGAGGGGGGTGAAAAAGAGGTATAGGTGTAGAGAGAGATTGATAGAGAGGGAGGGAGAGAGAGGGGAAAGAAGAGAGAGATAGAGAAAGGGAGGCAGGGAGAGGGTTATAGATATAGTGGGATAGAGAGAAGGGGAGAGAGAGGGAGAGTGGTAGAGGGAAAGGGAGATAGAGAGGGGAAGAGGGGAAATGAGAGGGAGAGGGAGAAAGGGAGAGGTATATAGGTGAGATATATAGAGAGAGTGGGGGGGTAGGGTGTAGGGATAGAGGGAGGGTGAGAGAGAGTGAGATAAAGGGAGAGAGAGGGTGTTGGTTCCTTTTTGTCACTTTGTTGCGAAACCACAGGAAATGGATTTCAGCTTTACATCGTATAATTTGTGGGTTAAATATTTCACAGTAAATCTCGGCCACGTAACTCTTCAAGAGATACTAGTTTGAAGAATCAACACTTAATCCAAAACAACAAACATAAATATGCAACCTATGCCATGGTGATTACCATAAGCGAACTTATGAATGAATGTAGGAACCAGAGAAAGATTTTAATCAAGGGATTCTCGAGCGAGAGGCATGTCGAGGACTTGTTTAAATAAAAATGCAAGTATAAGTAATAAAAAAGGAATGAGGTCACGACTGTGCCAACAAAATCCTCATTACCCTTTGCAAATGGAGATATTCAAAACCTAGTAAACTCTATGTTTTTATCTATGGGTAAACATAGAATTCTCGGACATAGGGTCTCAAGAAATTGGATACGTTGCACATTACACAGAGGTATTTTTATGCGACGATAAACCAAGGTGTTTTTACCTTTGAAAATGTTTTAACAAGAATATTTTATTACAGAAAACATAGGCTTATCCAATGACCAATTAATTAGCAGGTAACACATGATGCATGGGGGGGTTCTATCATTCAACCTTTTCACAGGACACAAACAATGTTTTAACCAAGTTAGAGACATGAAAGGAATCTACGCATGCAATGGTATACACACAAGTTCCTTCATCAATCTGTTAGTACTAACATAATTTACAAAACAAAGTTACATTGTTATGGAGGCATGATATCTCTTGCAGATCGAGGCTGAAGGTTAAAGTTAATCCCATAAAGATAAGCGTAAAACCATTAAAGACTGAGAAAGGACTTAGTATTACTTTTGGTTACAGGAGGAGGCATTAATACAGTGAGATAACAAGGGAGTTGCTAACTCTTAGAGGAATCTTGTAAAACCCTAGTTCAAGAACATAAAACCAGAGGAGCGGACCAAGATGTAAAACTTTGTAAAAATAGTAAACAGTTACATTGCTAATGTGATGAATGGCATGCGAGAACTTACCTTTTCAAGTGTAGTAGGAACACCAGACCGCCCAAATCCTTTTCCATCGATATTCAGGATGGAAATTCCATTGTTTCTAACCAAGAGCCAAGGGATGAGTAACGCGCAGAGCCAAACACTCGACATATCTAGAGGGAAGGGTTACAATGACCTACCTCAGTTTTGCCAGATAATTTTTAGTGAGGATTACAAAATGGTACAATGTCATGTGACACGATGGAGGTGGCATGACTTGTATTGGACACGGTGGCTGAGAAATAGCTCCATGGAGGTACTATTGCAGGTAGCCATTGATATATTAGACAGAGGTTTTAACCAGTTTCTGACAATCCTTTATTCAACTTCATACCAAGTTATTGCACAATGTGAGGAAAACTAAGTTAGGGTTACAACTATACCCATTAGTTGTGCCCATCTCTAGTTCAATTAAAGGTCTGACCATCGTGTTATCGAGCTTGAGATGGATGAATGTTATCGTTGGGCCTTGTAACGATGAGAACCATTAACCATTATTTTAGTTACTGTGGTAATAGTGGTCGAAATTTGAACCATATACATTTTCCACGAAGCCTATTACTTAGACAGTTAACATGTAGAGCCACCTTTATTCTATAGTCTACATTATATTCAATAAAGGCATATGCATATGCTTTGAATCCGAATTCATATAGGACCCTTTATGGTATAAGTAATTATTTATGCATAGAGCTGATGGTAATGCTAGTGGGGTTTTAATAATTTAAACGTTAAATTTTTATGCATAGAGATGGTTGTAATTCTAGTGGGGTTTTAATAAGTTAAACATTAAGCCTTATACTTTCATTAGTGAATGAAAATGTTAGTAACTATGAGACTAGGTTATAGTGAAGCTATCCATTAACCATTATATGTGTGATTACTGTGCAATATGGGATAACTCATAGGTATAGTCTTTTATATACTATATTTGTCTTTATCGATAAAATGGTAACAAAAACCTGGCGAAAGTCATTAGTTACGAAAACAATATCTACATATATTAATTGCATGTCTTTCGAAATAAGTTGTTCGAAGAGGAAAAGAGATTTAATGTCCCTAACAATTTTTTTTTTTATTTGGTAAATTTGGGGTGCATTACAAAATGCATGTTCCATTTCACCAATAATGGTTATAGTCTCCTTTCCAATGGGTGTGACCCAAGGTGGGAGGTCCTCTATGGATATAACATGTCGATAGGTGTGTAGAGTGTTGATATGGACCATATATCTTGTCCCTCTAGGTGATTATCTATGTAATCCAACACTTTCTCCTCCAAAAATAACATATATGAAAACCCTCCTTAGCTCATATCATCCTTGTGACCACTTTTATGCACCTTGAAAAATCCATATGTTACTTTTTTATGATACTGCTAGTTCCTTATTCCAAGTTGTTATACTTTGTATTAGACAAGGGAATCCAATAATGTAATAAATACATAAGTTGATTCCATAGCCCACTCATTTTCACTCTCATTATTCATTGACAACCATTGATATAAAAATAAGTTATTCTATCAACATAGAAACAAGTTGACATAGTAAAAAAATAACAAAAATAAAAAATGCATAAGAGACCTTTTTTACCCTCGAAACCCAAATGAGAAAACCAATATTCAATGGTTGTTTGGTACTTTTATTTTAGTAATCTCTAGTACAGTGTAGTTCATGGCTCTATGGTCATTAAATAATCCACATAGCCTCTTCCCCTTTTCATTCTCTCCTCATGTACAAAAGATCCTTTGATAATGAAAGTACAAGAAGAGATAGGGAGATATGGGGTAACAAAAAGGCCAGGAGATAGAGCTTCGAGTAATCATTCCTCTATCTCTTCTCTCCTATACTTTTATTTTTATTTTAAATAATTCATGTTTTATTTTCCTTTGTCGTATTCCACTTTACTTTTCATTGTTTTTTACATAGTTACCAACCTTCCTTAATTGTAGAATTTCCTTAGATATTGAGGCTTACAACCACTGGTTTATGTTCATATCCATTTCAGATCAAAGGAAACTTGGAAGAGATCATGGCGACTCCATGGAGGTTTGGAAAAGGCCAAAACAATTGTAAGAGAAACATGTAAACATTTTTTAAATTGGAAATCAATGTTTGTTCCTATTACAACAATTTTGAGAAGCAACTTCATGCAACCACCCATATATAAAGTACAAATGTGTTTTGTTTAAATTTCACCAATATGTACACCCTAAAAAATATTTTTATTATTTTAAGGCCATCAAATTTTGTATCATCATGTGACATCATAAGTTCAAGAATACGCAAATATTTTTTAATTTTAATTTTTTTTTAAAATAACAAAAAGTACTCTAAACTAGTAAAACCTAATATATATATATATACACACAGACAATTATTTTTTAAGAGATTGCATCATTTATGCACTAAATTACTATATTGACATGAATTTATGCATTATATTTTGAAAAAAGAATAATAAGAGACTTCTATGACTAGTGTATAAGAAGGGGGGACTGTTGAGCTCAAAATAATTGCCACCCACAACCTTGGTGATATTGTAAGGCCCATAGTGAAGTGGATGAAGATTCTGATGGAGCCATGTAAGGCACTCTTTCTACAAATGTAACCAGACCTTGTCTCCCACCTGAACCTTGTACGATACCTAGTGGTGATAATGGAACTCCTTGTACTTAGCATTGGATTTCTACAAAATCTCATGGAATTTTTGGAAGATGTGTTGAATTTTCTTAATTGATCTGCTGGATTTGTTGGCCTTAGACTAAACATGGGAGGATTCTTCCTGTGTTGTTGTAGGAGGTAGTGAAACATCAATGGGACCCAAGAGTTGGAATCCCAGTCCCACTTGAAATGGGTTATGGCCAGTGGAGCTATGGAGAGCTATGTTGTAGCTGTGGTGAACATATTGAAGACTCTCATCTCATGTATGCAGATTCTTAGAGTTATACATGAAAAATATGTGCACAATCATTCGATTGACAAACTTTGTTTGGCCATTAGTTTGGGGGGGAAAGGTAGTGTATTTAGTGAGCTTGGTGTCCAAAAATGACACGAAACTCGACCAAAATGTGTTGAGGAACCTGTTGTCCCAATCTGAGATGATGGTTTGTGGTATCCCAAAATGGACCCACACTCATTCGAAGATGATTTTGGGAGTACCTGCCATTGTGATTCTCTTGTTGTAGGCTATGAGAATGGCCATCTTTGAAAACCAATCAACCACCACAAATACAAAATCATTTCCTTTCTTGGTGGATGGAAGGATAGACATCTAATCCATCAAGATGGATTCCCAAGGCCTCTCAGAGTAGGAAGAGGGGTGTATAAGCCTTGCTTATTGATGGTTGGCTTGGAAATGACACAGACAATGCAATATATAATATACTTGTTGATGTCTTGTCGAAGTTTTAGCCAATAAAAATGTTTATGTAGAATGACCACAATTTTCTCCATGCCAAAATGTCCTTCCATTCGACTGTAGTGAGCCTCCAAAATCATCTTTTCATGCTCGCTTGAGAGAACACAAAGGTGGCCCAAATGTCATAACAGTCCATCCTAAATGTGAAAATTGGTGACATTCGTGCCTGTACCCAATAGGTGACAGGTGGTGGAGAAGTCAAGATCACATTGATAAAGTTGGGGGTACTAAGATGCCTCATTCCCATAGGAATGCAACACAGTGTTGAGTGAAACAATGGGAGGTAGAATGAGGTAGTCAGTGACATGATTTGTGCTCCCAATATTATACTTTATGTTGAGATGGAACTTTTGCAGGTATGTGGAACACTTTTGATGGTGTTTGTTGTACAACATCCCCTATGTATGTATAAACTCCAGAGGCTTGTGATCAATGTGTATGATTGTCTCCTTTCTAAGAGTGTAATGTTTCCATTGATGGCATGCTTTCACAATGGAATAGATTTCCTTCTCAAGGGTGGGGTATTTCCGGATGGTATCCGAGGGTGTGTCACTATGGTATGCTACTGAATGAGCGTGCTAAGTGAGAACTACACCTACATGATAGTAAGATGCATTAGTCTCAATCTCGAACGGTTGTTGCAAATAGGGTAAGGAGAATACTCAAGTTGAGCACAAGTGATTCTTCATATCATCAAATGTTCATTTTTGTGCCTTCCCCCATGCAAAATTTTCCTTGCCACTACCCTTGGTCACTTGGTTGAGGGAACATAAAATATGGGAGAATCTGAAGATGAATCTTATGTAGAAGTTGGAAATTACCAAGAAGCTTTGAAGATCGATTAGAGTGGTCAGGGCTAGTCATTCACAAATGGCTTGGATCTTAGCTGGATCCACATGTACCCCATGCTCATCAACAATGTAGCCCAATTATTGGACCCTGTTCATGGAAGAGGAGAATTTTTCCAGGTTGGAACATAGCTTGTGTTTCCAGAGAGTGCTCAAAACTTGTTGAATATGTTGCATATGCTCCTACCAAGTCATGTTGAATATGAGGATGTCATCCATATATACCACCACACAAGATTTGGTGAAGGGTCTCAATACATCATCCATCAACCTCATGAAAGTTGTTGGTGCATTTGTTAATCCAAAGGACATGACCAACCATTCGAAGAGACCTTCTTTAGATTTGAAAGTTGTCTTCCATACATCAATCGGTTCGATGGGAACTTGGTGGTATCCATACTTTAGGTAAATCTTACTGAAGAAATTCCCCCCCTTGAGTTGGTCAACAAGGCCATCAATTCAAGGAAATGGGTTTCGGTTCTTGACTGTGATTTTGTTTAATGATCTATAATCAATGTAGAGCCATTGGGTCCTGTCTTTATTCTACACCAATACAATTGGGCTTCCACAAGGGGAGGAGTTGGGTAAGATGTGCACCTTTTGAAGAAACTCTTGGATCTGACACTTGAGTTTTTCATTTTCCATCAGTGAGAAAATATAGACTGGTCCATTAGGAATAGGTGTACTATGGGTTAGATCAATTGGATGCTTGACTTCGCAGTGCATAGGTACCCCGATGGGTAACGAAAAGATGTGTTTGTTCTCTTCCACGATCCTGTCCACTTGATTTTGTTTCAAAGATAGAGAGAATCTATGTAGAGGTAACATATGTGGAAGTGACCTTTAATTTACTGCGAGAACGTATCACAAAGAAGATGAAATTCCTGGTAAGTGAAATGACCTTACTGAATTTCTTAATAGAGATTAAAGAAATAACAGTAAGCGGTACTACCTCTGGTATCCTATACAATTGTCTACCCAAAGTAGTAATAAAAATATGAGGTCTAGACTCATACACAACATGTCGCTTCCACAAATATGGTAGGCCAAAAATAACATCACAAACTTCAAGGGGATTAATATCACACAATACCTCATCTTTGAAGGGATTGATGTCATAAGGCAAATGACACTGTTGTCTAATGCAGAGATCTCTTCCTTCGCAAATCCAAATGATGGTGTAGGGTTGCGGGTGTTGTGTCATCGACGTGTCCATCCTCTTGACGACCTCTACTAAGATCAAGTTCTTCTAACTACCGCTATCGACAATGAAATGATGCAGAGCCCCCTTTACCCACATCTGTGAGTGAAAGAGGTGTTCCCCTTCCTTTGGTTCTTCTGGTTCTCTTGGATGGAATTTGGTGGTATTTCTAGTGGCACTAGGTTCGACACCAATAATCTACTTCCCACCTTCTGGATTTGATTCAGAGTCATAATCTTCCTCTAACTCGAAAGCTTTCAGCTCGTCCACTAGTGACTTCTTGTAGCGACATTCTTCGATGTTTTTCCAAGGGATTTTATGGTATTCACACCACTTTTTCGTGTCCTTCTTCAAATTCCCATTACCCTTCTTGGGTTTCAAATTGGAATGGTTTTCCTGAGAGTAGCTATATTTTATCTGTCCCTTGTTTTGTGGGTTGGGGCCACCTTTTCCCTGCTTCAACTATGAGGAGTTTGTAGATCCAAACTCTTGTCTCTTATGCTTTAGTTTCTTCTTGATCTTGAAAACATATGTATAAGTCGCGCTTAATGATGCGGTTTCTAAAAACTCCATTTATGTCTGATTGTATCTATGTAGACATCCACAGTATTTGAGCACAAGATATCATTCAGAGTCTTTGATACCCAGTTTGGTGTGCAGGATATGGAAAAAATTGGTGAAATACGATACTGTTTGGTCTCTTTCCTGATGTAGTGTGGTCCATCTTGTGTAATGGTCCTCGTAACTTCCAAAAAGGTAGTATTATTATTTAATGGCATCCATGAAGGAATACCATGTGGGGGCGACTGCAAATATTGCATATTCCTCTATGGCCCTTTGCTTAGAGTAAGTATCCCACCAGTCCTTAACATGGGGGACAAACTTGAGGAGTGAAAAATTAATCTTTTCCCTATCGAAAAAATTGTGTACCAAAAAATACCCTTCGAGCAGATTCAACCATTTATCTACAATGTTTTCATCTATCAATCCTTCAAATAATGGAATATCAAAGTTTATGTGTACCTTGAAGAGGGTTGTGTGTCCATTTGATGAAGATTCATCTCCTATGGGCATTCGTCGAAGGACCTGTGAAATTTTTTCCATCATTTCATTCCTTTATCGCACAAGGGATTCCTATAGTAATAATTTAAAAGGATATCATAATCCATCATCTTTCTTCTTGTCCCCCATGAGTTGTTTTCGGTCTTGACGTGAACGATCTTGCAAAGGCCCGACTGGTTCAAGTCCCAACTTCTTGTACCGAGATCTTGTCGAGGACATGAACAAAGAAAAAAAAATGAAGAGAAGACCACTCTGATACCATTGATCTATATTTATGAGTGGATCGAAATGAATAACACATTGAATACAATAACACAGAGATATGGAGAATAATAACAAATATCCAATGAACAATAACTTCTATTGAATAATGAAAATAGGTTAAAACTGTAGAACTGAAAACAACTTGGTCGAATGATGGTAGCTATCTATGAGAAGATATGTGGTCTCTACATGCATTCGTCTAATAATATTGATTACAATGAGGCTCCAATGACCTTTTTAACATTACTCATGAATGCCAAAACCCTATACATCCAAAAACCTAGCTTCTCAGGGTCATAACTTTTTCATAAGAACTCCATTTTAGGCGTGTTGGAAAGATCTTTTCTAGAAATACATATTATGTCGTCAAAATTTAACTACATTTATAATTTTACTGTGGCAAGATAAAAAAACATTGTTTAGGGCCCCAAAACGACCCTGGAAGTACAAAAAGATGTACTGACATGGAAACTTCCAAAATAATCTAGTTGTAATAGGTGGCCAATGTTATAACCCTAAATTGCACCACACATGCTTACCTGGCATCAGGCCAACTCATATCCCTTCTTTGCCAAAACTCTACTGAACAACTCTTTGAAAATCCTCTTGTGTAAAGGCTCACGCGCCCTAACCCATTACTACAAATGTGTACACACTATCTGACTCACAACAACCTGCGTATACCTACAAAAGCACGAAAAAAGGAAAGTTGTCGACAAAACAAAAAGCTATGGGTGAGTTAACTGAAACTCCTGACAATGCATGGCCGAGGGTTCATCCAAAAACCTAGCTCCTTCTAGCCTATAAAAGAAGGCATAGGGGTACCATTTGGAGGAGGAATAAATATAGCAAAGAAACTATGCCCATTTACGTATTCCATTGTCCCAACCCTTTATCCTTTCCTCATGCCAAAGGAGATTTAAAGAAAGGCATTTGAAGGACATAAGAAGAGGAGCCCAGGATCAGGTTCAAGGAGCGGTGGTTGGTCTCAACTTTTTTAAGTTGACTCACTTTAAGTAATAAAGAGAATGCTTTTCCCGTCCCAATTCATGAACTTTCTATGGTTTGATTAGTTTATGTTTGATTTCTAACCTGTGAGTATAGAAGTAGCATGCATGCATAGTTGTTGTTTATCTTGAGTGCAAGTCATCTTTGGAAAGAGAATTGTGAACAAGTAATCAAGCACAATGAAGGATCGACATTGAATGCAAGTAATAAGGTAGGTGGATCTTTCCATGCATTTACTGAGAAAAGGGGGTTTAAATCTAGGGATGTAGGTAGAAAGTAATTTCTATTCGGTCAAATCTGCATGCAAAGTCCGAACTCTATTTTCTAGTCCGTAGGGTGTTTTTCCCAACAACAGAATTGGTGACCGTACTAGGGAGAATACTCTTTAGGGTTCCTGGAATTTTTATTTAGTCCTTGGGTAGTTTAAAGACTAGTTTTTTGTTTTTTCCTTGCCTATCTTTTCTTTTCATTTCTGTAAGGTCTGAGCTAGCAGGGAGTCTGGTTTTCCATTCCAACTTTTCTTGACTTTTTCTTGACTGTGTTTTTTGGGACACAAAGAGGTACACACGACCTTCATAAGGCCTGGACACGTGTACCCATGCCCTATCCTCTTACAGCCCACATGTGAACTCTAGCTATAGAGATAGCAGTAGCATGTAGGAGTTAAGAGAACCTTAGAGGCAGGCCTCCTCTTCCCTGTCAGAATCACACATTCTCAGGGGGTTTTCTGGAATTTTTTCTGAGTCTTGGTTGCTAACAGTCCTATCTCAGATTGTTTTTTTCCTTATTATTTTTCCTTGCATTATTTGTTTTTCTGTTAGAAAGAGTATCCAAGCCTTCAAGGGATCCTGGTTATCAATATCAAAGGTCTCTTCCTGGTCTGGTCTGTCTTTTTTCATATTTTTCCTTAGAGTTTAGATATACACGCGGCCTGTACAAGGTCAGCCCGCGTGTACACGCCCTTTGTCTTTGTTTAGTACGCGTTTTCACGGGTGTTGTTTGAGTGACAATCACGTGCTTGTACAGACTACTTTTTGTTTAGGGTGGGGCAGTCATCCCCTCCTTTGATAAGAAGTATTCCTCTCAGGTGTTTGAATCTATGTTTGAACAGTCAGTAGCTTAGGATTCATCTTACCCTTAGCCTGCTTTTTCTCAGTTAAAAGTTGATAGGAAAATATTATTTTTTATTATTTTTTTTTTATGGTTTTTAGACAAACGTGAGAGTCATTGTTTTTATAATTTCCATTGTGTGATTCTTTAATCTGACTCTTTGTGATCTGCGCTTTAAGCTAGAATTGTTTTTCTTGGTTTTTGCTTGTCGGTATTTTCCCTTTCTTGCTTTACTAGCACTTAAATAAAAAAAAAAAATATCTTTTCATTTTCTTCTTTGGTTGAAAAGTGTGTTTCTGCATCATTAGCTAGGGAAAAGTCTTTTATTTCATAAGTTTTTACAGTTCACTTAGATCATAAGTAGCTCATGGTCGAGTGAAATTCCTTTGAGTTTGTTGTCCAAAATCTTAGAAAAATTAAAAATATTTCTTTGTGAAAAGTTGTTCAAATTTTGCATTCAGTAAACGTTTTGTTTCCATCTTTTTTATTCATTTTTTGATTTCATCTTCTACATATCATTAGTTTCACCCTCATACCCCTTGACATAATACAAAGCCATAAAAGTGATGCTAATTTTAAAATCTACTAGACTTTTATGTTTGTAGGGTTAACAAACTAGTGCAGGACTAGGGCCTTGGATTAGGTTGGAGAGGAAACTCTTCGAGGCCATTCAAAACCAAACATTGGAGTCTATGGTAAGGAGTGTCTAAGTCCAGTTTCATGGAAGTTATCCGGGACCCCCCTCTAACACAGGGGATAAACATGAGGTCGCATGTGGAAAGGTGGCGGAGATAACCCCTCCAAAGCCAGACCAATCATAGTGGAGAACACATATAGAGGGCTTGTTTTGGGATTTCATCGTTTTCATTTGCCACAGGGCTTCGTGGGTCTCAAATCCGTTTGAGGTCCTTAGTTGTCTTCTGGACCATTTTCTCTCGATACCCTTGACAGGTTTCGGGCTCGATACCCTGCTCATTGTGGTCTACCCGACTTTCGACTGTACCCGCCTGGTGACTATTCGCGTGATGGAAACCTAGTTGCCAATCGTTTTAGGGACATACACAGGTGACTGCGGGGGTATACCACGGTACCTAGGATAGACATCGGGCCACACTTTATAGATTATACCCAAAGGGTGCTTCCATGTTCGAGTTGCACTTGCACCGGTAAGTTTCTCTAGTGTTGGTTGTTGTAACTGTTCTTCCAAATAGTTTAGTGATTTCTTGTCTTATCTCTTAGGGGCTTCTTTTTAGTGTGTGTTACTTTTGAACGTTTATACTACCTTAGCATTTCTTGGATCTTCTCACAAAGTGGAGGATCCCGAGCTCCGCCGGTCATGAAGGCTTCTTAGCCTGCCGCTGGTTACACTGGAGCCACCCCCGCCACCATTAAGGCGGAAACTATACCAACAAGGGTCTTTTGAAGCGATCGGGTTACAAACCATTGTGCCCGAACAAACCCCGGAGGAATCAACTGTTTTGGACCTTGACGCAACCACTCTTGGCTCGGTTGAAACCCCAACCGCCAATATCTTGGCACCGTTTATTGTACCAATCCAATTTCACAAACACCAGACAGTCTCTCACACAACAATGGAAACAAATATTGTTACTTATTCTCGGAATTCTTCAATTCCCACCACAGTTTCCACCACAGGAGAGTCATCTCCTAACCTACCATCGTCAATCCTAGCCACCATGGTCTCGGCCGCAACTACGTCGCACAGCAGACCGAACCCGTCTATGGCGGCGAACACAACCCCCTTCACACCTAGTGCGACATGCCCTCCATTCTCATACGGTATGCCTAGTTCGGGTACAAGTCATGCACTAACCTACTCCACTTTACAGACTTTGGGTCTGGGGGAAGGGAGCTCTAGCACTCCTCTGCAAGGTCACCTTGGGGGCACTCCTGTCCCTTTTAACGCTTTTCCTTGCGCAGGAGGTCATATCCCTCCTTCGTCCCCTTCACTTGGTGGTTCACATTAGCAATCCACCGGGCAACGTACACACAATAGTTTATTTGGAGCGGGGAGTCAGGGACCGCCTTCGCACAATATGCCGGTAGGTTTGACACCGTTTTCTTGGAATGAAACGTTTGGTAACAACACTTTCTCATCAACCACTTTCCCGACTGGGGGAAACCCCATTTTTGGACAATCTACTCCTGTGCAGGGTAGTATCCCTGCACAGGGGGCACACATAGCAGGACCTTGGAATTCAGGACAAGGATTCGTTCCCTCCTTCGAAATGTCATTCTGGGATAATTCTTTCCATAGTCAATGGAACCCCGAACAAACTACTATGCTTCTCCCCATAGGACTGGCATGGGGTAATCCTTCCCAAAGTCCTTCGAATACAACGCATGCCCAACACTCTATGTCTTTTTTGGGAAATCAGCCGATGATGTCTCCAAAGATGCAAAATACTTACGTTGGTCAAGGCCATGGTTTCTACCAGAATCCGGGCCAACAACCAAACTTTTCCTGGAAATCTGGTGCCAGTCAAACTCCAGGACCCTTTTTCCTAGGTTATTAGCAGCAACCCAAACTACCATTCCTGGTGACTTTACACTTGCCAGATTTGACAAGGTTGTTGAATGATCCTATTTGTCACGATCCACATTGGCCTCCTATGCCGACGAAGTTGCCTTCGGACATTCCAAAGTTCAAGGCCAAGCCTAATGAAGATCCAGGTGATCATGTGACTACCTTTCATCTTTGGTGCTCATCTAACTCATTGAAAGATGACTCCGTACAATTGCGATTGTTTCAACGTACTCTCATTGGGAGTGCCATGAAATGGTACATTGAGCTCGATCACTCACGATACTCTTCTTTTGGTGAACTGGCGATGGCCTTACTTAACCATTTCTAGTTACCAGTGAGATACAACGTTGGCATAGAGTTGCTCACCAATTTCGAACAGACAACAACAGACCATATCTATGATCATATCCGAGAATGGAGATGCCAGAAGAGTTTAATCAAGGTATTAGTCCCACCAACATTCCTACTTGAGTGGTTCCTTAATTCTTTGGTCCCACAGTTATCCAAAGACGTCACGACATCCAAAGTTTTCTCCGAAGAAGATTCCATCATGAGGGCTCGACAGTTTGAGCTCATCTATTCTCAGTTTGGTTTATTATACAACATCTTTCCAGATGCGCTACATTCGATACTGGATAAAACTAGACATAGAGCTGGACTACATGCCAATGGTATTGTTGGTTCTGCACAAACCAAGCCCGCTGAGCAATTGAAAAAATAGTTGCAACAATTATCCATACAACACATAGCGGCCAGCCAAACTACTGCTTTGGCTACTCGCCCTACCCAAACATCGGAAGTACACACTGTGCAGTTGACTAACCCAAAGGCCACCCAAAAACCTAAAGGGAAGAAAAAACAATGATAGAAGGGTAAGGGGGATAAAAAACCCACTGATAATGCTGGCGGGGACAACGCAGAAAAACGGAAGGCGAGGTATCCATGCAACTTGTGCGTGGAAGACCACCTGACCCATCTTTGTCCTCGACTTGCAGAGGCCCAAAAGTTTGTCACACAGCAACAACAAACAGTGTTGACTAATCCCTTTTAACATGGGCAAAATATAACTCAAGCCTCTACAAGCACAGAAGGGGGCAGCCAAGAAAACTGCCCGCCTCCAAAAAATCCCTCATCCATGAACGTATATATGGTTAGGGGTGATGCTTTCATATCAACTAGAGAACACGATTATAGTAAACCAAGCGCTTCTGATAAGGGTAAAGAAGTTGATCTCCCATCTCTTCCTCTATAGATTGAGAAGACGTTGGGAGAAACAATGACATGCATTCCAAAGGGTGCGTTTAAAAAAGCTTCTCACAACCCAAACGCAAGGGCCGCCCAGAATTAATCTATGGTGGAGAATTTATCACAAACCCCTTGTGCGATGTCTGCTTTGGAGGTCCTCCAAAGATTCTCTGCTCAAAGGAAAGCCTTGTTAACCGCTTTAGGCTCTACCGAGACTTGTAATCCAGGCACCATCATGTTAGATACAACCGACTTAAAACCTCGTCTGCTTACCACGTAGCGTTTCAGATAGTAGTGGCTCATCCCACAAAAACTTTCACTTATAATATCTTATGCACGGTGGTCGACGAGGGCACCTCGACATGCATTATGTCATTAGCATGTTGGAAGGCCATTGTCCAACCTGTTTTGTCTCCATCACCTACTCTCCTCACTACTTTCGACAGTCGTTCCTTCCGAAAACATGGCATCATTCCTTCTTTCCCTATGTAGTTAGAAGGGAAAACCATGTGTGTCGAAGTAGAGGTAGTCGATGCTCCCCTTGACTATAACCTCTTGTTAGGACGAAGTTGGACTTATGCTATGCAAACTGTGGTTGCTACATTTTTTGGAGTCTTGTTGTTTCCACACGAGGGTCGGATAGTGACCATCGATCAATTGTCTTTCTCTAGACCTGACCCAGCTTTGGGGGCATCCACGGTCCTGATGATTGATAATCCTCAACCAGGTGTCATTAACATAGGAGTTGGTTTGTGCCCATCCTTGATGGGTAAATTTGATTACCCACCTCCTCACGACGATATCAAATTTATATCTAATCACCATAAGGTTGATATTTTTCAAGTTTCGTCATTCCGCACGACTTACTTTGAGGATCCTTGGATTCTTCCTTCCCCATCAGCCACGATGGATGAGACAGGGCACCCTGGCATGTCCATGCCCTTGTCTGCTGCTGAGGTACCATACTCTTTATTCTAGCAAGCTTCAACTAACCCTGATCTGACTCTTGCACAAGAGTTAGTTCCACTTCTAGAGCCTATTTGGGCTCAGGGTTCTCTCGCTAACGTTGATTCGTTAGACTTAGTCTTTCCTTCTGATGAAGTAGTAATCGAAGAAATGACTCGTTAGGACAAACCTTGGGAAGATCTTCATCACTGATCATATTTTCTCCCAGAGTTAAGTCGAATTGAAGCAGGAGAATTCACCGTTACCATAACGGGAGATTATCCCTGTCCTATTAATCTCTTAGCTACGCAGGAAATTTATGCTGAGGATAATATGGCGACTATCATTGAAACTATTCCCATCAACATCTCCCAAAACCCTGGCATAGTGGAGTATGTCTTCGTCGGAGCGGATTGCTCCCCTGAAGAAATTCAAATTTACACGGATCTTTTCAAGGAATTCCGCGATGTTTTTTCCTGGTCTTATGAGGAAATGCCAGGTATCGATCCGAAAATAGTTGAACATGAAATCACAATGTATCCTGATGCCAAGCCTGTTCGACAAAAAATTCATCCAGTCAATCCCAAGAAAGCAGCAGCCATCAAGATTGAGGTTGAGAAATTGCTAAAGGCAGGTTTATTTATCCTATCCATTTGACTCAATGGGTGTCAAATCCTGTGCTGGTCAATAAAAAAAAAGGCACGATTCGTGTATGTACCAATTTCCGTGATTTAAACAAGGCGTGTCCCGAAGATAATTTTCCAACACCATTCATTGACCAGATCATTGATGAATGTGCCGGTTGTGAAGCCTTTTCTTTCATGGATGTTTTTTCGGGATATAATCAAATCCAAATCAAACCCAAAGACCAACATAAAATGACATTTATTTGTCCGTGGGGTACATTCACATATCGTAAGATGCCTTTTGGCCTTAAAAATGCTGGAGCCACATTCCAGCGGGCCATGTCTTTTTCTTTTCATGACCTCAAGAATATAGTCGATGCCTATCTAGATGATTTAGCATCATGCTCTCGCAAGTGAATTGATCATCCCATTCACCTTAGACCAATCTTCGAACGTTGTCGCTACTTTAGGATTCGCTTGAATCCAAACAAATGTAGATTATGCATAACGTCAGGACGTTTGTTAGGTTTCATCGTATCAACAATAGGGATCATGGTTGATCCTCTTAAGGTGGAGGCAATAATCCAGTTGCCCACCCCACACACAATCCTACAACTTCAGAGTCTACAAGGCAAGGCGAACTTCTTACGACGCTTCATCGCCAACTATGCCGAAATCACCAAGGGCTTTATGCATTTACTAAAGAAAGACGTTCCTTTTTTCTGGGACGAAGCTGCTCAACGCTCTTTCGACGCATTAAAACATGCCCTCACAACCACACCTCTTCTACGACCACCTAACTATAACAAATATTTCTTATTATATCTGGCTATCGCAGAGTCAACCTTTGGCATGTTTTTAGTTCAGGAAGACGATTCGTTCTCATAATACGTGATCTATTACCTGAGCTGAGGCCTCGTAGGACTGGAACTCAATTATTCTCATATCGAAAAACTTGCGTTGGAAGCAGTTCATGCTGTTCAACGGTTCTGTCACTATGTTCTGTTTCGCAAGACCACCATCATTGTTTTCGTGAATCCATTCCAGTACATGTTGACATGATGAGTTATAGGCAGAAAAATAAGTAGATGGATAGTCATCCTCTAAGAATTTGACTTAGACTTCGTTTCAACAAAGTCCAAGAAGTCATTGGTCTTCGCAGATCTTATTTCGGAACTTCTGGTTGAGTCAGGTGACATTGTGCCTGAGGAATCGCCTATCCAGGGAGATGTGTTTTTTATTACATCTTTAGACCCCTGGTACGGATATATACTTATCTATCTCCAAACTTTGAAATGCCCCACCTCTGCTTCTAATGACGAGCGTTGACGGATACACCATCAGGCTAAGAATTATCTCATACTCGATGATACGTTGTATCGGAGAGGTGTAGACTGCATCTTACGTCGATGTCTCACACATGAGGAGGCCATCATCGTGCTCAACGATTTCCATACTAGAGCTTGTGGCGGTCATTTATCTGGGTTGGCAATAGCCCAAAAGATTCTATGAGCAGGTTACTTATGGCTGACACTTATCAAATATTGTATCGAATCGGTCAAGAAGTGCCATTCTTGCCAAATATTCTCTTGGAAGATGAGGGCACATCCCGCTCCTATGTTTCCTGTCATCACAGTTGGTCCCTTCACTAAGTGGGGGATTGATTACACTACTTACAACCCCCCGTCAGCAAGGGGGCACTGCTATACCATCATAGTTTTCGACTACTTCACTAAGTGGGTCGAAGCTATGCCAATGTTTAAAGATGATGGAGAGACTGCAGCTCTCTTCTTATTCAACCAGATAATAGCAAGGTTCGAAATCCCGAGAGAGATTGTCACTGACCATGGCAGTCACTTTCAGAACCAAATGATGACCGAATTAACATCAAATCTTGGGTTATGGTAGGAGCATTCATCACCTTACTACCCCCAAGCCAATGGGCAGGTGGAAGCTGTAAACAAAACTCTTAAGACTATTCTACAACGAACTATCAACTCAACCAAGTCAAATTGGCATTTGATGTTATACTCGACATTATGGGCTTACCAAACATCTGTTAAGACTGCAACCAGTTTCTCGCCTTTTCAACTCGTTTATGGGCTGGAGGCAGTCTTTCCCATCAAATGTCAGATCCCATCTCTAAAATTGGCAGTACAATTATTTCCAGACACTTCTCCGCTTGAAGAACGGTTAGTACACCTTGAGCAGCTCAATGAGCAGCATCGCGATGTAGCCTTGGCCAACGAGGCTCACAAACATAAGGTCAAGTGTCAGTATTATAGGTTTGTTCATCCTCAGATTTTCTTTGAGGGCGACCTTGTCCTAGTCTATGACCAAGATAAGGACCCCCTGGGGGCAGGAAAGTTTAAACCCATGTGGTTCAGACCCTTCATCATAAAAGAGGTATTAAAAAAGGGTGCTTATCGTTTGGTT
>SNQJ01S0020085.1:0-19688 GCA_010110895.2 Picea sitchensis
GAATATTGTATTCTGAGAGAGGAGACTGTGAGAGAAAGAAGAGGAAGTTACAACGGGTTTTGTTGTAGGTTGTATCCCTTCATTTGGTGGATAATAATAAAGGAAGGACCTGACAATTTCTCTGGTGGGCGTATCCCACACTGGGTGAACCACGTAAATCTGTGTCTCTCTTGTATTGTGTGTCTTCTGTGTTTTTTTTCTGGATTTGTTTTATTTTATTGCTCTGCGGTCTTGTTTTTCTAACAGAGCCTTCCCTCCAAGCTACACTAGTGGTGTCTAATCACCATTAAAACACCTATCTACTGAGGGTTATTACATTGAATGACCAAAAACATTTCAGATCTGAGGTGATGCTCAAGATCTATACAACTCAGACCCCATTAAAGGCCTCTCTATCTACTACCTATACAAAGGCATCAACGCGGCTCTATCATCCTTACAACATTTAATTTCTTTTAATTACATTGAATTTTTAAAATTGAGGGAAAAATGAGAGGGTTGGTGCCTCTCCCCTTCTTGAATGCACTTTGATGTGTTGGAATGATGATGCATTGCTGAGGTGGAACGATGCTCCTACATCAAATACTTATTGAAAAGACCTGAAAATTTTATAGCGGGTGGTGGAGCAGGAGGGCCTTCCAGTCTAGGGGTTCAATCGAAAAGGAGAACCTCTCCCATCTTTTGTCTATATAATGGGTTAGGGGGTAAGATAATTAATTACGCGATACCCTTTTTTGCATCAAATAATAATAGCAGGGGTTGCATTCAAATTGCGCCCACAAAGTGGGGTCTCTCCATGCCCTCTCTCGAATGGAAATAACTCACATAATTACACCATCTAAACATTCTTCCTACTGAGATTGATCAATTCCAAAACTGACCTACCCGCCATGAAACCTCTCCTTCCAAATAGTTAGAGAGGGATAAGGATTGGAGTAGTTCTTTCTTTATGGTGGGTGATATAAGTTTAGGAAGAATTAACACTCCATCCACTCTCACTCACACTACCTCCCTCAGGGAATAAGTCACGGGGGAGTTAGAATATGGGTAATCATTCAAGGTGGAATGCATTCTTTATATCCCTCCCTCTCATTCATGCATCATCTATTGTGTTCCCTCCCACTCTTCATGAATTAGTGGTCCCACTCATCATTTTGGAAGAATTATGGTCCATAAGGTGGGACAAGTAAGGAAAGGAATAAATAAGGTATGCATATTTGGCGGGCCATGTCATGCCTCCCTCTCATTTGTGCATCTAGGGTGGGCCATGATTATCTATGCTTGATGGTTGGACATGCCTTCCCCCTCCCACCTATAATGGGAAGTCAGGGTAGGAAAACGGGGAATAAGTAAGGGTGGGAATAAGGGTGTAATAAGAATAAGTCACTCCCCCTCCCCCCATTTATTGAAATGATTAGAATAGAAATAGTGATTGACATAATTATTGAGATTGAATTAGTGAGAATGAAATTGTGAGAATCTAAACAACATTCCCCCATCCTCACTCCCATCAGTTACTCACCATAGTACCCATTCTTCCATCACCCATCATCACTCATTCTTCTCTATCCAAGTTGTTCTTCCATCAAGTTTCCTCTCTCGCATTGAAATTCATTTAGTTGTGGCGGGAAGGGGAAGTTAGGAAATGAAATTATTGTAGGAAAAGGAAGTTGGGAAATGAAATGTTGCCTCCCCCTTACCACATTTGAAATAAAATTCTTTCAAGAAGGAAGAGGAATTCGGGAAATGAAATACTAACACTTCGTCCACTCTTACTATATCCCTCTCATTCATGCATCTATGGTGGGCCCTCCCTCTAATGAATGATATTTTGTGTTCCTTTATTCCCTATGCTTGCCACCCATGATTTCCCTCTTATGCATCATAGATATAGTAGGCCATTGTATCCCTCCCTTTCTAATACAGATACTAACCTACCTATGATTAATATTGATTGTTATTGACCCATCTTGATTGACTGAATTATTGAGACACACCACTTACAATATAGACATCCCAATTATAATTATAATTGAAACATACCAATGAGTCACTATCCTCAATGAACACTCACTCAACATCCCCAATCTTATCAGGTTGGCCATGCCATGTTGTCCCTCCACCCAAAATCGAAAGAGCATAAAAAAAAGTCGTAACCATACCAATGACCACCTTTTCCACCTTATAATACATAATGTCTTGATTCAAGGTTTTATATAGAGCTAGGGGAAAATAGGGAAGGGGGGTGGGATAGATAGAATTTTCCATACATAATAGGCTAAGAGAACCAATTCACACCAATACTACTACATATATCCCACTCTTGAAATCATCTCCCTACCTTTCATTTTGACTCTTTTGAAGATAGATCAACTGACCCGGTTCCACCACAAGAGCCTTAAAGAGCGTTACACTTTTTATTATGATGTCTTATTAGTGCACCTACCACCGGTTCTTTCACTTTTAAAATTCATTCTGATATCCATCATATTAGAGGATCATGTGTGTTCAAGGGTAACCATCTCAAAGATTTAAGAACCAACACAATTTTGAAGAATGATGGTTTTCACTTAGTTCATGTTCTCTAAGAGAAGAGTCATTTTTTGTCATGGTATTGAACTGAAAGTGAGCACCCGAGCAAGAACCAACTTGTTGGTGTTCTAAAGATATGTTGGTACTATAATAGATGGTATCTATCTATTTGAATGGGTTCAGCCATCAACCACACCTTTCATATCCCCCTTTGATCATAGAAGTTTGGTGTTGACTCGGCTTAGGAAGCTATACACATAGCAAGAGATTAGAAATAAGTTATAATTGCTTATTATACTCTAGAGAGCATGAGTAGCTTGAAAATGATATTTGTCTTAGAACTAGGGCTTGGTGATTGATGTCGAGGCTATTCCTCCATTTGACCCTCTACCCCTCTCATCAAAATAACATCACCAACCTATAGGTTACAAGAAAATGATTTGTTTAGCATGTAAACACAAAATAAAATGATTTGTTAAGCATGTGAACACACTTATAAGGGGAGGAGGGACAACCTCTTCTCAACAATTTGTCAACATGTTATCGAGGTTGATGGAGCATCTCAATAAAAATTGAGTTAAGGGGGTTAACATGAAAGGGGAATGGCTTCCATTAGATTCGAGGACACCTCACCATCCTTAATGAATAGTTCCTTGTGTTATACAAGATTGAAAACCCATTACTCTATATTCAGTGCTTCACCCCGCCCCTCTTTGTAAACTACACAAAGGTGGAGCCATTCCCTCCGTACTGAAGATTAAAATAATTCTACACATACTGAAGATTAAAATAATTCTACACATAGATCAACATTAAACATGTAATTCAATCCTAAGAATATGTGTCTCGCTTATTATATAACCATCCTATATTTATGTAAACACCACACAAGACTTGAGGTGTCCATACAAACATCAATGTGGACAAATGGTGGGCCATAGTTATTTTTTTAAACGTCCAATAAATATAAATATATTGAAGCTATAGTTACTAATAAACAAAATATGGCTGATTTGTCTTTCACTTTCTCCATTATATTCATTATTTATATAACATGATTCATTTATTTTTCATTTTATACATTATATTCATTGTTTATATAGATTGTTTCTTTTTACATCCATAAACAAATCTAAAAGCATTATATTCATTGTTTATATAGAATGATTAGGTTGTATTTTTTTTCGAATAAATTAAACTAATTTACTTAATCTAAGTCAATGATTTAACTCTATTCAAATCACCATCTAATTAAAAAAAACACAATCAAATATATAAATACTAAATCAATATTTATTAAAAACAATGCAATTAATATATAAATATTAAATCAATATTTATTAAAGAAGAGAATTGAATATAGACAACTAACTAGATTTTAAAAGAAAATGAGTAAATGATAGAGATGGAGATAATGAAAGATGAATAAAACTTTTTTTAACTAAATTAATTTAAACTAAGTCATTTTTTTTTCCTTAATACAATATGTTAAGCATTTGGAAATTAAGTATCTCTAGGAAGTTAATTTACTAAGTTAATTATTCTATAGGTTTTATAGCTCGTTCAACATTTATATGTATTTTGAAAAACTAAAATAAAAAACATATAAATATTAAGTTCATATTTATTTATTTATTATTATTATTTTTAATTTTGGAATAGAGTTTGGGGAAGTTCACCCTCGTTTCGAGGACGATATCTAGGGTAAATCAATTTTTGTAGAAAGTCAAGGTTTTTTCGATAGATTTCTCATTTAAGAGCTCAATATGTCACTTTCGAAAATTGAACCTAGGTGGGGGAAACACCCTTCAACACAAAACCACTTGAGCTAAACCCAATTGAAAAATATTAAGTTGATAGTTATTAAAGACAAAAGTGAAAAACAAACTACACTAAACGATGAATAAATAATAGGAATTTGCATCATCAATATTTAATAAAGATAAGGAATAAAAATAGACAAAAATTAAATATTTGTATAAGTAGAAAACATATTAGATAAAAAATAAATGATGAAAATATGGATATTAAATCAATATCTTAATAAGGTATACCATGAAGGTATGAGGAAGGTAGTGTTTGCCTCATTTTTGTGCAGGTGAAGCAACATCATTGGAGTTTATCCAAATTATATTGAGAAAAAAATAAGATAGAAACAAAATTATAGCACAGTCTTATCACCGGAAAATTTCTCACAAGCAATCCAGACAATGGTCGAAGAAAACACCAGCACAAACACACCATACTTCCAACATTTACAAAACCTATTTCAACAAGATGCAAAAACTATATGAAAAGACTCATGAATTTATGTGCCTTTCCACCAAAATCAGCACAAGCACATTCGCGCAGATTAACAAAGAGCCACATGCACACTCTGTGAGTCCCATGCAACTATCTCTGAATCAACCAGCGTGGATGCAGAAATGATGCAATTATTAATTTGGTCGGGTCTCAACCACTTTTAATCTAAAGTGAATCAGGAGAAGACCTCAATATCAACCCAAAATTTTGTCTTGGGATGACTGAAAGGATGGGATGTACCTCTAAAGGCCTCCCATTCACACTTGGAACATGTTATGAAATATCTTGCTATGGTCCTATAAATACATAGCCATTGTATGATAAAAAGGAAGGAACTCATTGTATTGTTATGCTGCCCATTTTCTCTTAGAGAAGCCGTCTATTCTCTTGAGAGCCATTTGAGCAATCATAGCATTTGGTAAACTTCTCACCTCTTGAGAAAATTGACCAAGAAGTTCTTCACCATTGTTAGATAGGAGAGTAAATCTCTACTTTTGGGGGAATCAAGAGCCCTCCCAAGGAGGAATAATGGATCCATAGTCTCGTTTTTCTCCTTTGTTTTTCTCAATTCAAAGATCACTTGCCATTTGGGTAGTTATCTCTTGTGTCAATTTCATGTTTCTTTTAAATTTTACATGTTCTTAGTTTTCTTTCATTTCTTGTTTATTTGTTTTGTTATTTACTATATTGTGGATTCACTAATCTAATAATCATTGTTGTGTTGTCTTTTTGGTCCAAAAAGGAATATAAAGGACTCATTTTGGCTCACCCAAGTGACCAAAAGAGCCCAACACACAGAACACAAAAACACAGTAAAACCCAAATTTTATTAATGAATAAAATAACAAAATATTGTAGAACACAAACTGGCTATAATGGTGGTAGCTTATCTCTAAAGAGGAAGAGATGTTGGATACCCTTATTCACAAAAATATGATTACAAAGACATCGGAAAGGGCCTTTTATCATGAATCCAAAAAGACAATGAGGAAAACAACCATAGACATCAAAGACATAACCCTAGAATATGAAACACCAAAAGTATAGTGGACCATATTAGTCCTCGACATGTTCTTGGTTATTAGTGGAGTGATGCCAAGGATCCTTGGAGCTAAAACTCAAATAGGTTTTTAATCTACCTTTCTTAATCAAGGGCATTAAAATACTCAATAATTCTTCACAACTCGTATAAATTCCAGATAGGATGATTAGATAAACATTTAGCATATAGGGGTAATTTTTCTTATTTATATCAGATATATAGGATAAAAAGGTGAATGAATGTGTGAAAGGAAGATACACATACAAGGTATTCATTGCAAATAAATCTTGTAAGGATTCTTTCTAAATAAAAAGTGTTGAGCACTAAACAATTCGACAATGAAAACAATTATGTATTCTTGTTTTTTTTAGGGTATGTTCTTCATACAACTCATTGTCCGATACATTCGACACATCAAAAAAATTTCATACATATGAGTGTTCCAACAAGAAATGAAAAATATTGGTCAAAAAATGAAATCGACCTCATTCATTCATGAAACCAATCATATTTACAACAAATCTAGTGCCAAAGTGTTGTTGAGAGATTTTATTGATAGGTATTTCAAAGTACATTTCAAAATAGAAGAGATTGATCTCAAGAATAAATTACAATGGAACAGAAGAAAGATGGAGTTTACAAACTGATACTACAAGAATTCATTGAATCCCTATAATTCTGGTGTTTTCTCTCTCATAATATGTCCTTGTGCTTGAAGCTAGGATACTCTCTGAACTTTGAGATTCAAATACTCTTCTTCTCTTTGTCTGCTGATAAAAAATGGATAATACACTTTATGATTATTTTATAGATCTCCTTCCATGAGAAAAATACTTCTCGATTATTCACCACTTCCTGGTTCTTGATACCACTTCTTGATCTTGACTGGTTTTGTATTTATTAAAACAAATTTCTTTTTACATTTGTAAAAATTATTTCCAATAACATCAATTAAGAACGGGATGGGCGCATGCCATTTGTCTGACATGTCTAACTTTCTCTTGTAAACTGCGATTTAAGATACTTGCTTAAATTCTTCCATATGTTCCCCATCAGATATTCAGTTTTCTTTATATTCCTTCTCAATTCATCCAAATGAGTGAATCTCTCATATGATGGTGGAGGAAAATTCTTAAAAATCATTTTGAGAGTGCTTAATAATGTGAAATCTCCATCCAACATATCCATCACGTCCTAGCCTTTCAGAGTTCCTCCCAATTGAGAAAACCTACTATTATCATTTCATTTCTCATCCAAAAGTTTGTAGTATTTTTTGTGTGAATAGAGCTCTTTACCACCATCCCACAAATTAGGAAACCCACAGTTGACTACTTCTTTGAAATTTTTCTTGAATGTAGCTATCTCCACAGTTATCTCATGTACCTTACGCTTTGTACTCTGCATGAGTTTCTTCCTAGCCAAAACCTTCTTTGCATCCATAATGAGGTTGGTTCTATCTTCTATATTTAAAATTTTAATCTCCTCCTTGGATCTACTATTTAGGAACATAATCAAATTAGTAGCCACTTCTGGTTTACCTTCCAACTCTGTGGCTATGATATTGATTTCTTTGAATACTGCAACAATCATTTCATACTCTTCTTGAATTAATTTAAACTGAGCTCAACTTTGAAAAATTGTTGCTTCTATCTATTCCTAAATCATGTGATTGGCTCCCTTTAATGTTTCTTTACTCGTGACCTTCTAATTCATTTGAGCCAATTCTTGTCCAACCTATTCCTTTGCAGTGCCTACTTGTCCTAAGAGTACCTCCCTACTCTTGGCCTACTCTTCTAACTCTACTGTTTTGGTTGAACTGTATTTGATATTATTGGTAATAGTGCTAAGCTCCATCTCCTTTACACCTAGATCTGGCATGACCTTAGCTAGGCCTTCATCTACATCCAAAGGAATGACTATCACTTTAGACTCTTTAGTTGTCTGGAAGAATTTTTCTAACTCAAAGATTGGTTCTATGTTTGCAATCTCTCCACAATATGTTGACTTTTTACAAGTTCTTGGTAGAGTTGTTCCTTCTCTTCATGACTAGATTGTAGTTGTTATAGAAATATTTTCATCACCCAATGCAACTTGCTCAGAATTCCTTTTCCATTTTCCTATGTAGACTTGAAGTGCCCTTTTTACAATTCCCAGAGCTAAAAATAATATTTTTCCACATATATGTGCCCTGACAGCTATACAACATGTGTATATGCAAGTTGCACCATTACAACCCGCGTACATCGGGTTTTTTGCCCAAAATTAAAATGGTGTTGGGTTTCCATGTCACGTCACACGATCCATAATCCTTGACCTTCCATATACTAGAAACGTTTTGACTCGGACCTTCAGTTCCATTTGAAGGCTATAAATGGCTCATATCCAAGCTGTGGAAAAGAGGAGAAGAACTCAACTTTGAGAGAAAGGTTACTCTGGAGAAATTATTCACTTCATATTGAGTCTGCATCCCTCTGTCCTTTTAAGTCTAAGCACATTGTTCAACCCCCAAGCTCTTCCCTATTTGATTGAGAACCTCATTGTCTCACTTATATGAGTTTTCCTTTGGTGGAGGATTGAAGTGGTGGAGGCCTAGCTAGAAGGGACTTAGTTTCTCAGTTTCGAACATGCCGACACAGAAATTTGTCATTCATACACTTCTGTTGATTACATTTTAATAGAAATACTCTTTTCTCGTCCAATTAATGTCTCGCAAATATTTGAATTGTTATTCCATGGGAATATTTGTTATGAATATTGATGGATTCTGATATTATATGTGATAACTTTATATATTATCACCATATTATTGTGTATCTTGGTTGTTGAGGACAAGTTGCAGGTATATAGCATTGGGTCAAGTGCTCAACGGTGGACTTCATCGAACGTCTGGACGAGGTAAGCTCTTTATCTTGTCTTGTTAGCATGTTTGTTTATATAAAATACTTGAGATTAGAGTTGATTTCTACAGTCATTTCCATCTGTTGTGGTTTACCCCATGCCATAGAGTGATTTTCCTTGTAACAGAATTGGTGACCATACTGGGGAAATAATCTTCTTTTCAGGGTTTGGACTGTTTTTCTCCATTGATTTCCTTCAGTTAACTTGAGTTTTATTGTCGTCTGACTGCTTGACAACCTATTTTCATTTTGAGTTTGAGCTTCTTGGCCTTATCCTTAACATGGAATTGTTTCAATACATATACGTCGGTTTTCCCTTGACAACTGCCTACATATGTGAGCTTTCATTCTGTAGGGATCGTATATACGTCGTTTTCTCCCGAACTGTCCCACACATCATCCTTGTTTGCTTGATTGATGATTTTGGTGTTTGTTAGGTAAGTTTTGATGGTTTTTGAGTCTTCTTGGGTCTCTGTCATGACTATTAAGTGCCTGCAGAGTGATAGGAAACCTTTCTTTGGTTGAATTTTTGGGCGGTTATTCTTTTCCATCATATTTTTCATTGGTTGTCCTTGGATCTTGGGATGGGTGTTTGCTTCTTGATATACTGCTTGGTTTGTCTCTTTTTTCTTATAGTAGGATTTATATATCAAGCTATTGTTCAATCCTTGCATTTTCATTTTTTTTATATTGAAAATACAAAAAAATACATTTTGCATTATGGCATTTGATCTTTTGGGTTCTTATAATTGATATTGATACATGTAGGGAAAGATTGCATCTTATTTGAAATCGCAGAGTTGAATTGAAAATTACATTTTGAAAATCTTATCATCTATTGAGAATTGAAGTTAGGACTTTGCATTATATTCATATTCATTTCTTTTACTTGTTGAGTCATAACATAATCAGTTTCATGACCACATCTTTTGAGTAAACAAAGCCACTAAAAGTAACGCTGATAAATTTAAAATTGATTAGAAATGATTTTATTTTTTTAGGAATAGTATTTTGTGAGTAAATTTATCCAAGGCTATTAAACTCAACATATATGTCTGACTAAGGGAGTGGTGAAATCTATTGTATAATTGGTGACGTTAGGAGGCTCTGCTCACTCCAGAGTTAAGCACGAGGTCACGTGAAGTCGGTTGAGGAGATATCCCTCCAATGCCTTCTTAGCATCAGAGATATTTCTGAGGATCTATTCATATATGGGGGTCTTTCTAATACCTTTACCTTTGTGAGAGGCAGTTCTTTCGAGATTTCAGGCTTTGTTACCCTGCCCATACGATGGACCTGACTTATGACTATTTGCCTACACATTGGTTATATCGTGGTGGATTTAGTTTCTTGACATAGGTAGCCACATAGGTTACTTGTAGGGGTTATTCTGCAGGTACCTTGAGTCAGATAAGGGTCGAAAAACACACATCATTTATGGAGGATTACCTCTCCAGGGGGATCTGACCGACTGCACTATTAAGCCCATGAGGGCCCTTATAACTAATTCTGATACCTTCGATATTTTGAAGGGAGTATCAGGTCCCTCTTGGGCGATGCATACCTACTTTAGGGAGGGAAGCCCCTTTCAACCACTTTATCCTATTTGTGTGCATATTGGACTTTTCGTGTGTGCTCTTTGATTGTTAGTTGGCCTAAGGATTTGTTTTTATATCTCAAGTTTTTAGTCACCGTGGAGCCAGACTTGCTTCCTCGTAGGTCTCGTTGTTTGTTTAAGTTACCACCGCATCTTGAGTCTTTTCCTTCTAAAAGGTGAAAAGTTATCAAACGTGGTACACACACTTCCACCTACCAGACTTGTGGTCATACCAGTATGACTACTGAGTCAAGTCAAAAATATTTTGAGACCTCTTGAGTCCAATAAGTTCTCTTGAGCATTATTTTGAGTTTTGAATCTCAATTTATAGCCTTGATAAGTCGAGGTTCCAAACAAATTTACCAACAAACCATGAAAACAAAGCTTATTTTTCTTTTAATTCATGGGAGAATTATGGCCAAATTCAGCCCTTGAAACCTATCCCATTGTCTTATTCATCAAATTATATTTCCCACAAGGTATGGTTTTCCCAAAATTTACACTGATATCTTGCATTATGAACTTCTTAAGGTCGCTTCTCAATAGTCATCATCAAATTCATGGATCAATCCTATCCCTTCATTTTATTCCGCCTCTTAATTCCACATGCATTGTGGTAATTAAAATGTTAATGTTTATAATGAATATCCTTCCATAATTTCCATGTAGAAAAAAGGATATTATTGAGGTCGAGCCTTAGGAAAATTTAAGAGTTAATAAAAAATTGATAGCCCACTTGCTTAGTCATCACCCAGTCAGCATCAAGTCAGCACCTAGTCAACGCCCAGTCATTGTCCAGTAATATCCCAGTCATAGCCAATGTGTTATGATGTGATTGATATCCACGTTTCATAATATCATTGGTTTCCACATGTCATAATTATATAGGGTGGATAGGGTGCCATGTGTCATGATGTGACTCGAGGAATAAAACTTAGTAAAAAGATTAAGTTTAGGGAGTATGGGAGATGGATGAGAGGAGAGGGGAGGTGTGGTGGGTCGGGAGTGAGGGAAGGTTGGGAGTGAGGGGGATGCAAGAGTGAGGGTAGGTCAAGAGTGAGAGAATGCAAGTGTGAGAGGGGGTAAAATGGTGTGTGATTCCACAAGATAAAATAAAACTAAGTAAGGGAAGTGGAAGAGGGAGTAAGGGGAATGTTGCGGGGGTACAAGGGACATGATGTGGAGTATTGTGGGATAAGTGTAGTTCCAATAAAATAAGTGTGGTCCCAATAAAATAAGTTTGGTTCCAAGAAGATCTTAGTTCCAAGAGAAAAATTAGCTATGTTGCACATGGAAAAAGGTGCTCCTTGCGTGGTTGGATAAAAATGTAAATATCTTAAGCATATGGACTTGGATTTTTAAGTAAAATGCATGAAGAAATTGAGACTGAGGGCTACACCATAGGATCATGATTGTTCAAAATTTCCTTCTTCTAATATCAATCTTTTTTATTATTCCAAAGAGAAGAAAATCGAGGTGACAAATTCTTTATCAACACTAGTTTAAGGAATTTATACATTCTAAGAGAGTTTCTATGAATCTATTGACATGGGAAAATATTCCTTTGTCAAGTGTAGGATTAAATCCTAATAAGAATTCCCAATTAATCCTCTCACCATTTGGAATAGGGAACCCATCCGGATTCTAGCCCAACATTCATTTCTATTTTTGGTTTTACCAGTTGTGGCCTGGTCCACCGATGAAGGTTTCCTAAGATAAAGAATGAAATGCAACTAATATAAGATGAATGCATCTGGACTAAACTAAGGCAACCGAAAAGTAAACATAGAACCATGCATGCTCCTATCAAGGGCCTAGGAAATAGTTCACACAAAGCAAAGACAAAAACATGAATAAACAACTATAAACACAAAGTAGTCTAACATTTAAACAATCATCTATGGTTCTATGCTCATGAATTCAGACATGCATTCTCCGAAGAATAGAAATAAGAATGCATCCATCATACATAAGATTAGTCTACAATATGAAGTACATCCTTACACAACCTGAGTGTTGAGAAAATGAAAAGGAATAGTCCAGCGTACATCCAACATGAGAATTAAAACTCTTCAAAAAATAGCTTGGCCAAATTGGCTTCTCCTTATTAACAATTTCAATAATAGTACATGAAATCTCAAAGGAATGGCTTCTCAATTTTAGTTAACACTATATTCCCAAAATAGTTCAGAAATATACAATACTTGAAGATCCAAAAAACCCTTTCTTTGCGTATAATTCTAGTATTTATTGAATCTCAACATGAACTTTGGCCTTCCGCCTTCCTCCATGACCTTTCATTTACCATCCTTTATATTTATTTCCTTTATAATGATGAGAAGCAAAGACAACAATTAAATTTAAATTTTTTCTTCTAGCACTAGTGAGCCATCATAGATTTCGCCCATAGTGTGCCTCATACACCTTAATGACTCGCTTGGGTATTAGGATCTCTAATCGTCATAGGGTTTAGGATCCCTCTTCATCCATTTGAGTTTGATTATCTTTCCTTCTTCACTATGCTATGACAATTTTTGTCATTGCTAATGATCTTTTGTCCTCGACTGTAGATCACATTACGAGGATGTTGAGTACGAACTCCTCTCGGCATCGGTACCTGGCACCATATCAATGTGTAATGGATAGTGACCTCAGAGTAACCTTGAAATTAAGTATTAAAACCAAGCATTTGAACTCATATAAATGAAACACTAAATAATTGAGATTTCACATAAACATCCCTAAGTTCGATTCCAGGATTTTATGCTCACGGTTGGGGTGCTATGTTCTCACAGGGATGTTAACAAGGTGATATATATTAATCATGGAAATTTTAGATAATTTCTTAGGAATTTATCAAATCATATAACTAGGAAGTTGTATATCTCGGAAATACCTTTCCAATGGTATAAAGAATGTGAAAAATGGACACTTGAGTCAAACGTTATGGCCAAAATACAAAAGTTAGTTTTGTAGGGTCTTGTCCCTCTTTTGGAGGAGTTTGTGGGAACTCCTTCGGTTTGCACCAGAGAAGTTTGTGGGAACTCCTCCGGTGGTTTCAGATGAGTTTATGGGAAATCCTCCGATGGTTTTGGAGGAATTTGTGGGAAATCCTTTATTTTTCACTAGAGGACTTTGAACAAACTCCTCAGTGTAAACCATAGGACTTTGAATGAACTCAGAGTGCTTTGAAGGAACTTTCAAAGGAGTTGGTGGGAATTCTTCCTTGGACTTCGAATGAGTTTGAAGGAACTTTCGAAGGATTTTGTGGGAAATCCTCCTATATGAACCAAATATCATCAAAGGAAATCCTCCAGTGTGTTCCAGAGAAGTTTAAAACACCTCCTCCTTCGTGAGAAGACAATCAAAAAAATTTCTAAGTGTCCTTTTACCGGCAAGAAACAACAAGAGCTTGAGTTCGAAAGTCCATAACTTTCTCATACAATGTCCAATTGATGTGTTGTATTTTGCAACATAGAGAGCATAGAGAAACACTTCTAATTATATAACTAAACATGTTATTCAATCATTTGAGTGGATCCAAGTTTATTGAAGGTGATGGTTAACAAGTTTTGCTTGGTGAGAAATCCTTGGTGATCATTTTGGTACTTCTAGATCTCATATTTTGATTCTGTTAGTTTCACTGGAATCATAATCGCGTATATTTTATGGTTGTCCTGCTCCATGGATGAAAAGTACAATTTGACGAATGCCAAAAAATTGCGCTCAAATGAGTTTTTTAATGAAAGTTTGGGGCCCGTTATTGTTGTTTCTTTTCCTGAATTCATTTTTGTTGGTTCCCGTGTCATCTGTGTTATACAAGATTTTATTTCATCCATTGAAGCTAAGGTAATGTGTCAGTAGCACATAAATATAAATTTGTGAAAACAATAAACTGATTTTTGGGGCACTTGACCCTATTCATGAGCTCGGAGGGCCAATTTTCTTCTAAGATGCAATTCGGAGCCATCACAAGTCTTATAGATTCTTTTGTTGACCCACCTGATGATGAATGATACTTTCATGATCATGGTTAGTCATAAAATCAAGAAGCCCAAAACGTGCATGTTGGTATGATATGCATAATGAAAACTATTGAAAACACAGACATGTTTAATTACAATTGCAACATGAAGATTGGGTGAGATATGCGATCATTCAGTAGTTAATTGGTCAAGCATAAAAAGTTTAATGATTAGAAATGATAAGAGCTTGACTGATAGTAGCGACGAGAAGTGGTTGAGTTGGAGGAGAATACAAGAGGTCCTAAGATGAAGGCAAGTCTTGCTGAAAGGGTCGATGTTGGTAAAAGAAATAATATCCCTTCGATACACTTAGTTTTTATGAGGGTTCAACATCGTTTCTTTAGGCATATTGGTGACAAAAGAGGGAAACTCGCCGACAAACAATGTGTTGGAGAGACGGAGATGAACCTAGTCGATAAGTTATATTGATGAAGAAAGAGGGAAATTGTTGATAATATGTATTGGTGGGTCAAAGTGATTAGAAAAAAAGTTGCAAATGGTAAAGTATGGAGAGAGAGAAGGGATACTAGGTTTTGAGATTTGCACAAGATAAACTGGGAGACTTTTCAGCAGGAAAGTTTAGTAGGCAGGGCCAATTTCTTCTCTTAAGATAAGATAAGAAAAAAAAATTAAGAAAGATGTTGTGCAGGTACAACAAAATCCAAATATGCCAAATGATCATTTTGAATAGCCTTCCCTCTAATTGAGTTTCTACATCAACAGTTAAATATTATTGAGTTTGTACCTTCATTTTAGGATTGTTTAAGAATATATGGTTATTGTTTGAATCTCATTTGCACTCTTTATTTTCTTATGTAAAAAAACTAATCCTTAATCAATTAAAAATACTTTAAATTAAACTTTAAAATACCTTATGCATAAAATAAATATTTAAATAATAATTTTAAAATTTTAATTTCTTAATTTAAAATGCATTTCATTTTATTAAAAATAAGTTAAATTAAACTTTAAAATGTTTTATGCATAAAATAAATATTTAAATAATAATTTAAAAATTTTAATTTCTAAATTTAAAAAACATTTCATTTTACCCGTTAGAGGAATTTGGTGAGTCAAAAATTATTAATAATATAATTTTAAATTATTCAAATAATAATTTTAAAATTTTAATTTCTTAATTTAAAAAACATTTCATTTTACAAGTTAGAGGAATTTGGTGAAACCAAAAATTATAAATAATATAGTTTTAAATTATTTTTGAAATTTTGAAATAATTCCTTAAACTTTTAAAAGAATATATATAAAATAACTGTCTTTCCAACTTTTATCTCGAAAAACTCTACTACATACTTCAAATTTTTTCAACATAGAAATCATCCAAGAGAATCCTCAAAGCCTCATTTTCACAAAAATCTGGGAAGCAGAGAAAAACATAGTTCGAAGTTGTTTATAATTTGAATTTGAAAATGAAAAGGAAAATGCATAACTGACAAATGCATTTGGATTGTCGCAGACTTTGGCATCAAAATTGCGTCTGCTTGCAGGTTTCATGGTGGAATTGGATTTGAATCCCAGGGAGGCCATGTCTGTCTCAGAGGGCACAAATGAAGCTTGGATATTGGTAAAAAGAAATAGAGATACTTCAAATCTAACATATATTAAGTATTATGTAGTAATCCAATTATTGCTTATTATTATTATTTAGTATTAATAAATACAACTATTATATATCAAAATTAAATATATTTTAATAATATCAACAAAAAGAAATAAAAATATTAGATTAATATAAAATATTTGTAAATTAAAAAATAACATATAAAATAAAATAAAATACACTTCACTAAAAATTCATACATCTCTTATAAAATAATATTCAAAAATCAAACAAAACATGAAATAAAATAAAATACTCGTTAATATTAACATAAAATAAAATACACTCAATTTTCTTAAATGTTAAAAAATAAATAATTAAAACTATTAATATTAATAATTAACACGGTAAAAATAAAATGCAAACCAATATTGGAGCAAGGCATATGCTTTGAATGGCCGAGGAAGATACAGCTAAACGATTCTGAACACTAAGATGAGCTTTAAAATCGTTAGTATTTGAACACATAATTAACTTACACATTATAATTATAATATAGGTTTTGATCATTTTCTATGTAAAACAACATAAATATATAATATTTTGTACAATAAAAATGTAGCATCTAATTAATTGCAATATTTACTATCTCATAAACCATTATTGGACCAATTATGAAAGGAAACTATTTCTAATTTTTTGACTTCCGATCTCATAAACAACCAACTCTTTTTGGCTCACTTTTCGTAAACAACCATCTCTAATTAGAAAAGAAACTATTTCTAACCTTCAGATTTTTCCCATTTCCAGAGTTATCATGAGAAAGAGAAGGATGAATAGATCGTATTAAACATATATTTTAAAACCATTTTGCAAATTAAATTTTATTGAAAAATGTATTTTTTTACGATTGGGATTGGCCAGCCTGCAAACGACTTAAAAAATAAGAAGATTAACAATTATATCTCACACACAACGACAAAGATGGGGGCAATGATATTTTTTATTTCTTAATGGAAAAACGGTTACACAAATCTGGTGGAAGCACCTCAAGGGCTTCAACATTTAAACAAAAAACTCACAAGTGTTTTCAAGCACATGGAAGGCTAATGGAAGGCCAATAGCTTGGTATGTGTTGTCACAATCCAATAATCTCCACTTTGACAACAATTTTCTGATACGTTTCTCAACGAATCAAACATCACCTTCTTGCAAGCCAAGAGAATCCAAACACCCCCGCAACTTCTCTAACAATATTGGTTGCATGACTTCTCTAACAATATTCGTTGCATGAACATGTATGTAGAGTTTGCTCGAGTATGGACCACTCCATCTCCACTTAATCAACATAACCACAAACTAAATCAGTGCAGCCACTATAGGTGATATGCATGCTTCTCATATGAATCACTCATTTCCATTCTCTTTACCTGGTTCTGTCATGTGTCCAATGACAACACCAAGTGCATGTGAAATACTTGAACATTCCCATCGCAATCATCAACCTTCCTAGGGTTTCACAAAGTTCAGATTGAACCTCATCAATGACAACCAGAACTTACCATTTTTCCATCTTTGTGTACTTCTATATCCAAGATTTGTTTTGATGCTCTATCTCAAAAGTCTTGACCAACTAAGCCTTTAACTTACTGACCTCAATGACCTCAAACATGCTTCGGTTGCAACAATCATATCATCAACATAACACCAAGATAATGAATATGTCAGAAGCACAATGATCATACTCACTTCTTAAGAAACTTTGGCTCACCATGAAAAAATCACACATCCTATACCATTGTCTGCTAGCTCTGACTTATTGAGTTTGCAAACAAATCTCCCTTTGCAATCCTAAACAACTTCATATTGTTCCATGTACACATCTCTCCCAATGATGATTTTGTGGATAGTAGGATCCCACAATATGTATCCCTTAACTCCATCACCATAACCAACAAAGATGCACTTCCTTGAATCCACACAAGTCAACCAAGCTAACCTTCACTTTCACTTCCATGCTAATTTCAATGCTTCATTACATACAATACATGAGCTCTAAAACCAATGAACTACCAAACCACTACTCTTGAACTAACTTCCCTTGACCAAAATCGGCCAAACTTCCCTCAAGGTAACACAGCAGCCCAAGCCACAACCAGTCTTAACCCCGCATAAACCCCACTCCAAAGAAGTCAATCCAGGGTTCATCTCCACCGCCATGGCATCAACTAGTTGACTCAAATGCTACAAAAGGGAGTGGAGCCATCCCTCCTCGAAATCCCGCAGAATGCCCACCACATGATTCCACTTGTCTAGACTCCTCGCAGGCTCTGATCGAGTGATTTATTGTCACGGTGGTTAGACTTCTGTGATTTATTTTCTCAACATGGACACTGGCATATTCATCCACAAATTCGACATGGTCCTAACCACCGATCTGATTTTGTTCAAAACTGCAAATCCAACATACCTCGGTAGGTCGCGGAAACTGTACTCTCGACTGGTCGTAATGCATTCTCGTAATTAGTCATGCGGGTTGGGTGTATTGGAACTCAACTTTTGAATTCAATACCTTGTTCTATAGGGAATTGAATAACTCAGACCCAAAGTATGCAACTAAAAGACGTGTCTAGTGGACAGGTTATGGAGCGAGCACTGTTGCAAATATGGTTATCCCATTTACAGTTCCTAAATTCATAGGCGATTATTCTGCGTGCGATTTTCTCTTGACCTGGCCTCTTCAATTTGTGGCCTAACTTTTGTTCTCCCTTCCCCATCCCCGGCATGTCCACCCACAGAGCGTTCATCTCCATGTGCTTCCTCAACCTGCTAAGGTTTGCAAATCCCTCTTCAGTGTGACAGTTGGCGCTTCATTTTCCTCTTCTGAATTATTCCCTACCATAGAAGTTTCATGTCAGGACGCTCCACCATTCTTCTTCCGAAAACCAGATCCTCTTCGTCATCTAGTCCTCCAAAGAAGAGGACCACTATGTGGTGATATAAGTTCGAATGCGCCAGTTGGAACTGACGCTCGAGTTGGCCCTCGTCCACCAGGATACCCACTCAGCGGGGATCGTGCTTCGACACTCTTTGATTCACATTCTTAGATCGAAGTGTCCAAGGCTCTTCTCTATGTATGAATGTCCAGCGACGGTTCTTCTGTTCAACAGATTTCATAACTTTCCTTCTCTGCGCCCTTCTTCTCTGCTCACGACAACCATCTCATGGTCTTATACCATTTGTTGAAATCTGAGCTTTTAATCGGACCAACACAAGGGCAGAGTTATTGGATGCCTGGGCTAAACTACACTTGGCCACAAGACTAAATATTGATCACCTTCAATTGATGGGCGACTCCAGATTTATCTTAGATTGGTTGAATCACAACGACAAGCTTCAATCGATCACACTCCTGGCTTGGATGGATCGTATCAGATTACTCCAACCGATCACACTCCTGGCTGGCTTGGATGGATCGTATCAGATTACTCCAACGTGAGTTCAAGAAGCTCATCTTCACTCATGCCTCTGGAGAATACAATAGAGATGCAAACCTGCTTTCTAAGACAACACTTTAGAAAAATGCAGGCCTGATTACCTTCAACCAATGGCTGGATGGCCATGAGTGTAATGTTCCTTTCCAAATAGGAGCTCCAGAAAAGGAGGCTTAATGGTCTAAACCACCCCGTTAGACTATAGCCAGGGCCAAAGAGGGGTAAACAGGGTTACTAGA